>BMAO01027313.1:0-264415 GCA_019973975.1 Trichonephila clavata
GTTATATTGAATTACTGGTTAAAAATTTTCGACCCTAAATAATTCATACAAAAGAAATAGAAAATTACCTCATATAGAAAATGATGGTCAGGGGAATCTCATGGAAAATAATTGGTTATTTCAACTGAGAAATATTCAATGATTTCTTTGAATGTCTTAAGATAAATAATTTTCATTTGCATGACATTATTCATAGTTATAAAATATAATATTAACTGAAGGATTCAGATATATGTAGCATATATTACAAAATATGACTAAAATATTAGTAAAAATTGATTTATTATTTGATGAGATTAAAATGCCTGTACACATCTTACTAAATAAGTTTAGGCAACGAGCCCCACACATTTTTACAATAGGAAATTAACCCTAAGTGTGAGCACAGATATAGTGTCCATGATCTATCCATCCACACAAAACACAAAAAGGACAGGTCAGGTTACATTTGAAACAAATTGTCTCAAATATAGTCAACCAATCAACACCAAACTCAGCCAGCAACAGCATGAGGAGAGTCCGAGACAGACAGTTAGGTTTTATTAGTACTCACAGATTTATTTTTGGCAGCACTGGTGGCATCTCGGAAAGCATTTTATAAACTCTATCATCTGCCATAAGGAAGAGGCAGGTTCCTAGTAGACTTTGAGAATAATGCTTCTTTTACAAAGGTTCTCGTCATTTCGGCTTCAGCACAGCAATGGGCGGGGTGCACTGTAGGCCTCGTAGTACCTGGATAATGCTAACTGCTATACTGCTCATAAAATTATTTTATGCAGCCTGCAAAATGTTGCTTTAGTCAAATATTCACTTTCAGAGATTGCCTAAATTCTAGCTTTGTGTTATTTATTTACTTACCTCTTCAACGCCACAATGTACAATTAAATGTTCGTTAAAATTTATTTGTGTGGTAGGCACCACCAGATTCTGGCCCTACAATTGGTCCAAGTTGGCTACAACTAATTCAATTCCCATCCATTAGGGGAGGTTCACAAATTTCCCTTTAGATTATAGAAATGTTGCCACAAAAGGTTGTAGAGAAAACTACTCAGATCCAAAATTATAATGAATCAATTTTTAATCAAACTGAATGTTGAAAATTTTATCTACTAATTGAAAATATCAAGAATCAGATTCATGTCTTTATTTAAATAATAAGACAATTCAGGTAAATATTGTCGGCACTCATTGTATTTTAAATTAGCCCATTGTCCGTATTTGAAGTATAAAAATTGAAAATTCAATTTCATGCACAATATCAAAACAATGAAAATTATTGCTTTACGATTATGTTTTCAAAAAATGATTTTTAGAGGGAAAAAAGAACTTTATTATTCATGTGAAAAAAACATCTGTGCTTTTTTTTTTTCTAATTTATTGCTCAGAGTAATAAATGGGAGTAGCATTAAGGTATAAGAAAATTACCCAAATCTAAAGTAATGGATAATTGTTGCATTAAAATTTATTAATACTGTTGTCTTACACATTTTTTTACATTTGAGGTTTAACTAAGCCTTGAAAGCTCATTGCCCGTGTGTAGCCAAATAATAATGGTCTCAAACTCATAGGTGGCGATATTTCTGTCGATTCGTCACTTTTGAGTCTTGAATTCGGATCTTGATGCTATTAAAGACCTCTGTGTAGAAGGGCTAGTGTAAGTGAAATTTTTTTCTAGATTCAGATTCTTCACGCTGGCGTGATGTCAAATCTTGGAGAACAGGGACTAGCTCGGGTGTCATCCTTGTCTCATGATCAAGGGTCAACATAAAAAACCTGTCATCAAAGAAGTGCAGCGTATGTAAAAAAACAAAACTATCTTTCGAGTGTTCTCATTGCGTCAGATTTCGACCCCTTTAAATTTAATTTCCCCCCGCTTTCTATAAATTAATGTGCAATATTTGAAATTAACAATTATATATCTAAGCATCGGATTCTTCCAACAGGAAAAGAAAGGGCATCCATGTAAAAACATGAACTACGAATTATAATCTAAAATGCGTTTCTAAATTTGACATTTTTATCTAACTGCTAAATCCGTATTCATCCGTTCAATTTATTTCGTTATAAAAACAATGATATTTTTTAATATTCTTCTAAGTAAATGCTTAGTATAAATTTACCTATTTTTTCGGATACACAAAGTTTATTTACTTCCCTCTATTATACAATTTTTAAATGATTATATTAGAACTAGCCATTACCCACCCGCTTCGCTGGGTATTTCATGATGTTTTATAAATATATATTGTTTATATATATGTATGAATTATTGATATCTAAGTCCCAGCATTAAGAATTCGAATGTATTAAAAAATATACTTATACCTGTAACTGTCACCTCTTGATAAAAAAAAGGACAGAACTGATTTAATTTGTATTTTCTAAAAATATCTAAAATTGAAGTATAGAATGATGTTTGCACTTTAGTAACCCTATAACCAAGTGGATTCCCACAAAACTAATTTTATGTAGATCTCGACTCTGTAAAATGAACATGCAACCATAATTTCAAGTCTAAATTGAACAGGAAAAAAAACGAAAATTTTTACTATCAATAATCCCGTTGAGAGTCGTTTTCCAAAATAACCGTTCTTAGCATATTTCAATTCAACAAAAGAAAAATGTAAACCAAATTTCATTATCATAGTCCTTGTAGCTCGAAAAAAGGAATTTTTTTTGTTAGTATGCCCCAGTAACCCCCTGCTCCCCCCAGGAGTTGATTTCTGTAAAATACATTCTTAGTGGATCCCTATTCAACAAAAGAAACATGCTTAACAAATTTCAAGTATGTGGGTCTAACAATTCAAAAACAGGAATTTTTTCTATAACTCCTCTTGATCCCTCGCAACCCTCCTTAGGGGTCGATTTTCGTTTTTACTCTGTGTTAGAGGAACTCTATTCCCTGAAAGGAACATGCCTATCAATTTTCAAGTAGGTAGATCTAATAGTTTAAAAACGGAAATACTTGTCGATTACGCCCCTTAATCTCCCGAAATGAAACTTGGTGGTTGATATTCGCGAAACCCATTTTGTAGCGGTTCTCTACTCTACGAAAGGAATCTGCTTACCAAATTTCAAGACTGTACGTCTAATAGTTTAAAAATTGGGATAATTATTTATAACGCCCCTTGAGTCCCCGCAACGCCATTTGGGCGGTCTGTTTTTACAAAACCCATTTTGTAGGGGAACTGTACTCTATGAAAAGAACCTGTTTACCAAATTTGAAGACTGTGCGCATCTAATAAATTAAAAATGGAAAAAATTATCTATAACGCCCCTTGAGCCTCCGCAACGCTATCTAGGTGTCGATTTTCACAAAACACATTACATACAAGATCTTTAATCTATGAAAGGATTCTGACTATCAAATTTCAAGATTGTGCGTCCAGTAGTTTAAAAATGGAAATAATTATCTATAACGCCCCTTGCCACTTGGCCAAGCTCCACAAAGCCACTTGGGGGTCGATTTCCACGTAACGCATTTGAACCGTATCTCTCCTATAAGAGGAATCTGCTTACCAAATTTCAAGACAGTGAGTATAATAGTTTAAAAATCGGAATAATTATTTATATCTCCCCTTAACTCCCCGCAACACCCCTTGGGGTTAAATTCCCCCAAATCCATTTTGTAGCGGATATTTACTGCATGAAAGAAACATGCCTACCAATTTTCAAGCAGGTTCGGTCAAATAGTTTAAAAACGAAAATATTTATCTATTACGCCCCTTAATCCCCCGCAACGCCACTTGGGGCTATTTTCCCAAAACCCATTTTGTTGCTGATCTCTACTCTATGAAAGGAATCTATTTATAAAATATAAAGACTGTGCGTCTAAAAATGGAAATAGTTATCTATAACGCATTCTAAGCCCCCGCAACGCCACTTGGGGGTTGATTTTCACCAAACTCATTTTATAGCGGATCTCTACTCTATGAAAGAATCTGCTTACCCAATTTCAAGATTGTACGTCGAGTAGTTTAAAAACGGAAGCAATTATTTATAACGCCCCTTAACCATCGTAACGCCCCTTGCGGTTTGAATTTCACAAAATCCGTTTTTAGCGGATCTCTACTCTATGAAAGGAACATGTCTACCAAATTTCAAGTCTGTAGGTTGAATAGTTCCGGAGATATCGTGATTAGTCAGTCAGTCAGAGAGTGAGTCGCTTTTCCCCTTTATATATATAAAGTAACAGAATAAGTAATTCAAGTCACAAAATTGTCCCAAGTGAATGAAAACTAACATTAGTTTAAATAGAAGCAGGTAAGTAGAAAAAATAATTAAAATGTATGAAGACACTTAACTAGGGTTTGAACCTCGATTTATGCTACCACGACTTACGCGAACCCACAGTTAGGCGATTTTCAGATCTCGTCGATTCGTCTTTTGTTTGAGGAAAAAAATTGGTGAAATTGGAAATGCAATTGAAGAAATTGTCGATCTTGCAAGGCAAATAAATGTAAAAGTGATAGTGGTAATGTGTTCAAGAACTTTGGATTTTTACAATCAGGAGCTGGCAATTGCTGAGCTCATTGAAATCCATGAGCAAGAGAACTTGAGTTTTTAGACCCAGTTCAATCAAAAGATCGAATGACGGTTAGGAATGTGAAAAGAAGACCTCAGTTTAATTGATAAAGGGTTACAAATTTTAGAAAATGTTGACTCCAACAATGAGCGTAATTTTTCAGCAAAACAAGGAATAAAAGAATTATTAGCACGCTACAAGGAAATTTTATGGGAGGGAAAAAAAAAAATCTTTGAGCCGGTAGATGACTTTGTTAGATTTTATGAAATCTTCTACATCAAAATAACTTGGGTTTGCGATTTTGTATTTGTGTTATCTAAGATTTCATTAAACATTTTTCTTTTCTAAACTATTATTTTCTTTCGTCACCAAATAATAATAATTTATGTGTATTTATATGGGAAATTAAACCCTGGCTTGCGCAAATTCGACTTACGCGGTTATATCACTCATTCCCACCTATCGCATAAATTCGGAGTATTACTGTATTTATATAAATTATCATTTAAATTGATTTCTTCACTTTAATCTGTATTTTTTGTTGTATATGCGACTTTATATAGCATTTATTTGTTCCAACTAAATTTATATTTTTTATTGAATTTTTTTTAAAAAAATCAAATCATTTAGGTGTAACGGTTCATTTCCTCTAAGTTATCTTTCCAAAGATGGTTGGGTTTCTTACTTTTGAAGGTTTCCGGAATATAGGAAAAAGGAAAACAAAATTCAGACCAGAATATCTAACAAAAGAAGCAATTTTTAGGGCTTCCTTAATTGATTACTCCCAAAATTTTTAGGGCTTCAGAAGACGAGTTGGTAGAATCACAATTTATATAAGTATCAAAATATGAAAATAAACAAGCCCTGTTTACTGCGATGTGAATTCCTTCAAAAAGTGGTTCTTGCACCATAAAACTGCGCAATCACTCACCCACTCACTGACTCCATCAAAAAAGTATTTTATTTGGAATAACGAAATATATACTGAAACATTTGTATCTTACTATCCTTTAAGCGGGGAATATCCTGATATTTCCCGCTTGCTAAAAGAAAAAACCTGAAATTGACTAGGAATTCAGATACCAATCTCTTCCAACTATAGAAATGTTAGTGTGTATAATTTATCTCTATAATTTCAATTCACAGCTCCAGTTTGATTATAATTCGGCCTTTGCAATGCATATTTTATTGAAATAATATAAATATTAAAAAGTAATAGAAAAAAAATAGTGTTGAATGACTCGGCAAAGAATTTTCATACCACATATTTTTTGAATCTCGGAGTTGAAAAGTAATGTGCACTGAGATATCTTCCAAATAACTTACTACAGCTTGCATAGTTTTAATGTATAATCAACACAGGGAGAGAAATGCTTCTGTTTCAAGTTGAGTTTTATTTTTCAGATTAGTGTATTGGGGTTTCTCAATTGTCTTATGTAGTCAGCTATTCTTGAAAAAACTAGCCTTAGAAACCGTTGGTGTCCTTAATGCCCTTTAAACTCATATCAAAAAGTTGCTTACTTCGTTTTTTTAATTTACTCTCATTTAATCATCAAAAATTAGCACAGTATAAAAATATAGCTATATATATATTCGTATATTAAAAGAATACATTTCAAAATTCAAAGATTTTGGGGAATTTTTTTTTCCGATTGTGATTAAACAGAAACTAATTGCTTGATAAAATGCTCAATGACGCTCTGCTTTCTTTTGTTACTTATTCAAAGTTATGTTAAGATATTAGGGTTTGAATATGGTACAATATTCGGTTAAGTTCATATACTTCTAAAAATATTACCTTTTTTTTTTATCTGGATCTCTAATAAATGATCCTTTAAACAATGCAAAAAAAAAATTCTTATACTTCTAAACTTCTAAAAATATTCACATTTTTTTATCTGAATCTCTAATAAATGATAATTAAACAATGCAAAAAAATTCTTATCCTTTTTGAATAATTTTATTTAACTTTTATTAGTAAAATTATTTATAATATGACGAGAAAGAGTAAATCTCGATTGTATATATGTATTGCATAATTATGTTAAATAAGATGTATGTATAAAATAAACATAAAATATTCACTCAAGTTTTTGCAAAAAAAAAGAGTTTTTTGGGGGGAAAAATAGAGTTAATGATTTATAACAATTCAGAAATAAACTAGCGAGAATTATATTAACATTTGTTGAAAAGAAACCAATCTTTATTTGCGATGAAACTTTGCTTCATTTATGAAACAATATATATAATGTATTCTTTTATAACAGATAAAAACACGTAGTCTTATTTGCTTCATAAAACTGTCATATTTTTCCACGATCCTTATGTGTGCATAGAAAATAAATTAATTTGAAAATAAGACAAAGAACATTAACAACGAAAGACAATAGTTCAGAATTCAAAACAAGAGCTTACTATCAAAAATGAGATACTTATAATGAGACTATATCTTCTTTGAAAAACAGAAGTTTATTCATTATCATAAAGAAAGAATAAGTTTATTAATTATTTCACACCTAATTCTTATAATTGATACGATTTTTTGTAAGTCGTTGACGGAAACTTTTGCAATTTATTTTCAAAACAAAAACAATGGGGGAGGATATTAGCTATAATGTTTAATATTTGGTGTATTAAATGTAACCCTTTTATTGTGAAAGTGATTTACATCAAGTTACTAAAAAAGGATTTTCTCAATTATATTCCGTAGCACTTCACAAATTACTTGCATCTCTGTGAAACAATCTTTACAAATCTGTAAGAAGTGAAACACTAGATTGAATTGGTTGCTGGGAATCAATAAATGGAATTTATGCTTAAACTTTTAAATGTTTTAAGTTAAAAATACATGATTTAACTGAAGTTCATATTCACGGATACACAGTATAAAACTCAGACAATACGTATACGTATACACAGTATAAAACTCAGTATTGCCCGAGTTTATGAATGGAATTGAACGAAACTATATTTGCTTCTAAAAGTTACGCAGAAGTTTCCTTTTGAAAATAAAACTGGTTGAAGGATTTTAAAAAATGCGGAATTGAATGAAATTAAAATCTAAAGCAAGAAATTAGCAAAAAAATAATAAATAAAGCTGTTAAACAGCTAGAGCTTCAAGAAATTAGTAGAATACCTACATATGTGACTATATAAAAAGAGATATACACATATGTCAAAGCTGGATGTGAACCAAGCTGTAATCTATGTTATTAATGATAATATTGTGTGTTATTGTTGTTAAGATTGAATCTTGTCTTCCCTAAATTATGACTTTTCCAAGCCTACCGGATAAACTCTACAACCAAAACGAATAAAACATTTGAAATATAAAATCTGATGCACTCTCGATAAGCAAAAGCTTGAGTAAAATAATCTCCGTAATAAATAAGGAATAATATAAATGAGTTAACACAAAAAATACGAGATTTTAAATTAGTTTATAAGTATTGCAAAGAGATTATAGTTAGAGAAGAACTATCACCATTTGTATTTAACGAATATAATTTGTTTAGAACGAGGGTGTCTAATCCTCGGCTCACAGGCCGAATGCATCCTGTATCCTGTATGCTGTATCAATGCTGCTTAAGAAAGGAAGGCGGAGCGAAAGAGATATCAATTCCCACTGCAAGAAAGCATAACTCCATAAAACTAATTCAAGAGTCCTTATGCCTAATACCTCTGTGAGCGCGGCCTATTTGGCGCCGCTCCTTCACCGTCTTGCCTACCTAAGGGTGTGGGGGGGGGACAAAGTATTACTAGAAGCTTCCATAATAACTATTATTTTATTACTCAAACTCATTTATTATTTATTATTCAAACACACTTAATAAATCACAAGTGAAACTACAAAAGGAGACCCTAGGAGTGATATATAAAGAGAGCAATCTATTCTAAGTGAACAACTCTAAGTAAACACGTCTAAGTGAACAAGCACAAGTGGTCTGATTAACTAAATCTGATTCAATCTATCTTGGATCCTTAATCCACTAATTTATTATCTAAGCAACTCCTTCCTTAACTCGAATTGTGATAATGAAATACCCAATGAAATATTCTCACTTACGAATCACCGCAACAGCTCTCCTGCTCCTTCCTTCTTACATCTACAAAATCTATATAGACTTTATATAGTCAAACTAATTTAAATATCAAGGTTTCTTCTTGAGAGGCTTTGAATTAACGCGAATGCTGGCCCCAAAGATTCCCCAAGAGGATTAATACTAAGGTCGCGTATAGATCCATCACAACTCTTTTAAGTCAAGCCCCCTTCCACCTGTCGTGTCTGAACATTATGTATATTGTTATGTTTTTAGGAGCCTGTTATATCACCTTGAGCTATAAATAAATAAACATTAGTGATTTATCAGCATCTCCACACCCCTGTGGTTGGAAATAGATTAAAACATCGAATAGGGTCAATTTTGTGAGTACCGTTGATATCTCTTTTATAACAGGACCGCGTCGACATTTCTTTTACTTAGGCTGGTTTCAGACAAGTTGACTTGGTTAACTCAACTCAGTTGTATGTCGAAGTTGGCAGGTCTGAAGATCCTAGCATTTAATAATATCCTTTTTTATGATTCAACTATTGAGGTATGAGAACGTGGGCGACACTTGTGCCTGGTGGATAATCTCCCACGGTGTGAGTTGACTGGCTCTGTAGAAAGATAGGCGATTTTCAAAATTTCAAACTAACGTCGGTTATATTCCCTATCATCCACTAGGTCAATTAACACTTCGTCTGAAATCGATCTTATTCTTCTTGAAAACTTAAATAAGGATCAAGACTCCTTATGATTTATTTTGCTGTTGCATGTTTTTATATCATATTACTCTATGTGTTTCATATTTCGTTATTTCTGCATAGTTTATGGCAAGTCAATTGAATTGACTTTGCGAGTTTCTTGTAAAAGGAGAGAAGAAAATGAAATCTTTTTTTGACTCACATCAGTTTTTACCTTCTGTGTGTTTTTAAGACAGATAAATATGCTTTTAATTCACTATTGAAACTTGTTTTCAGTATTCATATCGTCTTTCATAAAAATTAATATTATCAGTTATTTCCATTATTATCCTTATCTTTTTTTTATCAAATAAATAGCTCAAATATTGTGAAATTTTAGCGTGGCTTTTACATCTCAAGATTTTTTTTAATAAAAAAAGAAATCCATTGATAAAAGAAAATTATTCAATGAAAAATGGACAAATGACTATTTTTCTTCCGAAGAACAGTAAGCACTCTACTTATTTTGTCGTGTTTCAATACTTTACTCCGGAGGTTATAATTTAAAAAGGCCTTATACGCAAAAACATGTCTACAAATTCAATGCATATAAGTGAGTGCGTGTTTGTTAATGTCACACTGTAAAGCAACATGAAGGACTTGTAAATTTGAACCTCGATTAAGTGACACGAATAATACTTGAGCTGCTCCTCCCTCTCCAAACTACAACACCGCGCCATCGAGAGGGCTTTGAGCCTAAGAAGATTTAAAGCGCATATGCCCCTCTACGTGGCGGACCTTCAATTTCACTAGGGCTCGAACACGTGATATACCGGTCACGAGTTCGTGACCATAACTATTTACTCTATACCGCGGCCAATCAATACGTGCTAAGAAGAGTATCATAAAGATAAAATAATTATTGTAAGCGTATTGGATATATTTTGTGTGGCCCAAACAACTCATCTTCTTCAAATGTGTTCCAAGGAAACTAAAAGGTTTGACACCCCTGTTTAAGAACAAGAGCATTTAATTTATTCTAAATGGGTTCTTTAAGTCAATCACTTTTTCCATATTTTAAAACAAAAAAAATTCTTACATTCAATGTAAAACTGAAGTTTTTTTTTATTTGACGTTTTTGGAACTTTGCCAAGGAAAAGCGTTATTATTTAGAATTCAAAATAAAATTATTTTTATAGTCTAAGAATTGTAATTTAATACTCTATGTCAACAATTACATTTACTAGCCGTGAAAATATTTATATTGATAGCACTACAATACTCATGAAAAAAATACTTATATATATATTTATATATATATTATATATTTTAAATCTATTTTATGAAATATTCCCTTCCGATCACCCAATACGCGGAAAAAGGCTACCTTGATGCAATACATTGTTTAATCTCCCTAAAGTGGCGTAAATCAAATCAATAATGGACCTTGAATCTAATTGTCCGGAGTATTTAATTGACAGTTGAAGGTTCCTCTAACACGATGGCTCTCGGCAACTGATTATCAGATTTAATCTTGAGTCCCAGTAATGTATTTTTCGAACGTGGAGGTCAAAATGTGTGTTCTCAAGCTTGCATGGTCATTTTGATCAAAGAAAGACAAATTTAAATATTTAAAGAAGTGGAGGAAATGTGCATAACCCGAAATATATGCATAACTGCCATAGAAGACATTTTTATTTATTTAAATACCCCAAAGTAACATTCAATATTTTATTAATTGAACAAATTTTGAGTAAAAACATCAAAAATCGCTCTTAATTATATTTATTATAAATCTTATAAGTCATTTGCAATTTTAAAATATTTTCTATATTGATGCAAAAATGCTAAATATAATGGCAGAATCGAGAATTAGTTTAGAGATAAAACTAAATTTTTTTTATACACATGGTCCTTGGATAAATCCATCTAATGTTTATTATAAATGCATTGAAGTATAAATAAAGATAAAATCCTTAATAAGATACAACTTAAAATATTTTTACAACGTTATTTTTTAAACCAATTTAGAGAATTAAAATAAATGAATAAAAACACTGAGAGAGAGGCAACAATAAGCAAAATATTTTCAAAAAGCTATAAATGTATTAGTATAACTGCTGTTTGTAAAAAATGCAACACGATGAAGAAATCATCAGCATTAAATGAAATTTAATGCACAAACGATTTGTATTAGTACAAATAAATGACGAATTTTCAAAGCAAAAAAATATATATATTAAGTGTCCGAAATCAGTACTTGGTGTAGCCACCACACGCTGCAATAAGTGCTGCTATACGACGTGTCATGGAGTCAAACAGATTTTGAATGTCTGCTTGTGGAAAAGAATTCCATATTGCTTGTATGTGCAGCAAAAGTTCGTCTTTTGAAGCTGCAGGACGCGGATCGGACGCAAAACTCCGACCAACCAAATCCCACATGTATTCAATAGGCGACATATCCTGCGAATAAGCAGGCCAAGGAAGAAGTTGCATGTGTTGGGCTGAACAGAAGTCTCGAACAGTCTTTGCAACATGCGGGCATGCCTTATCCTTCTGAAAGGTAGCTACAGGGATGCCTTGAAGGAAGGGAACGATTTCGGGGTGTAGCACTTCACGGACGTACCTGTTGCTATTGAGATTACCCTCAATTCGTAGCAAATTGGATCATCCATGATACGAAATCACACCCCAAACCATAACTCCGGGTGTTGGGTCTCTATGTAGTTCGATAACTCACTCTGGAAGGCAGTGTTCACCGGCATAGCGTCTAACACAAATGCGGCCATCATGGTTCCACAAATTGAAGTGTGATTCATCTGAAAAGAAAACTTGTTGCCAATCAGCTTGTGAGGCTCTGTGCTCATGAGCCCATTTCAGGTGCAGTCGTCGATGGTTTGCCGTGAGGGGGATCCTGTATAAAGGCAATCTTGCACGCAATCCACGGTGCAGCAGATGCCGACTAATTGTTGAAGCCAGCATTAGTACACCTGTAGCGGTAGACCAACGTGCTGCCAACTGCCTGGAGGAAGCTGTACTGTCATTCACCACCATTCGGAGCAAGTGACGATCGTCGCGTGCTGGTGTCACCTTCCGTCGTCCACTGCCAGTTTTTCGAGTTGTTCGGTGGTCGTCGGTCCACTGCTTTCAAACTCACGTCACTGTGGAACTGTTCCACTGCACACGAGTTCCTATTGCGCGATAGAAAATCCTTCTTCTCGAAGGCCGATAATTCTGACACGTTCAAACTCCATAAGTTGTCGTAATTTCTCCTTATTTCGTCGTGAAGGCATACTTAGGTCTCACTAAACGTTCGCCACTAACAAATAATCAAAAACTATTTTCAACGTCCCGCTACAGCCCCCTTATTATACGCTTTCAGCATCAATTCAGAGGGAGCTGCGCACGCCACGCATGCGCGGTGGCTCTGAAACTTTATTATTTTACGTAACATCCTGTAATTGATATTTGCTGCAAAGCTCATTTAATTCTGATGATTCCTTCGTGGTGTTGCATTTTCTTACAAACAGCAGTGTATGTTCAGTGATTATCTTACCCTTAGAAGTATTATCTAATTGATATTTATCTCTAACTGGGTGAAAAAGAATATCAAAATATACAGTAATATATCAAAATATACCAAAAACCATTATGTGAAATATCGGAAGTAGGCTTCATGTTCAGTTGGATCTGTAAGCTGGGGTATGAATATTTGTGGAAAGTTACGTTCCTGCTCAAATATCGCCTCTTCACCTGACCTATCTATCACTACGATTACTAACTTGCACACGAATGGTGTTATTTACATATATATAATTAATCAATTTTCGCACAGAGATTGAACACTTAATAAATAAAAAAGTATCACATATAACATTCTAAAAAATTATATATACTATAAACTTAAGAAATATAATTTCCCCAAGCGTTCAGTGGATTCGGGCTTTTTACATCAAAATTCTTGCTTGTCTCGAAAGTTCTGCCGATTTTCAAGGAAAGCTTAATTGTAGCATAATTAAATTTTGAAATACATTTATTAAATCAATATGTGTCATTCTAGGTTCTACAAACTTTCCCCATATATCAGGCAACTTGAAAAAATTCCGTCCTTCCAGAAACTCTCAGGTTTTTCGGTGAAAACCTTTTCTACATATTTTTTTTATCTCTGACAACCCAGCTCTAAAACCTTTTGTCGAGTTGCCGTCGACACATGAAGCTACGCATTATCCTAAATAAGCTTAACGCCCTTCCGATTCACTATTTCTTGATGTTTTTGTCCAACTGATGTTTTTAACTGTATGTTTGGGTGCAATATTTTTCTGATCTTTTCCTTTCGTTCTTTGATAAAAGATCTTAACACAGAATTCCTTTCCAATCCCACCAGACACGGAGCGTAACCTACTTCGGATTAAGCCATGCTTTTTGGGGTTGTCTATAGGAGGTTCATTCTACTTTACCAAACCATTTTAATTCAACATCATCTTAAATGACCCTTATTTCATCCCCTGTCAGTACTTGCTTCAAAAAGGGTGTCTCGTCGTTCCGTTTATAGAGCGAGTCGCAAATGGAAATGTTATCAATCAGATTTTTCTCCGTTAAATCGTAGAGAATTCATACATTAAAATGGTTCATATAACCAGGCTTCATAAAGTGTTAGTGGGTGGGGAATTTTGATATATTTAATATTATTCTCAATCAGTACTTTAATTTGATCTTCATCTGTAGTGGAGGGCTTACCCGAACGCTTTTAGTCTTCTACGTTGAAATCACCAGCTTTGAAACCTGCAAACCCTTCCGCCAATTCTTTCAGTTATAGTCCCATCACCATGGATAATGCATATCTTGTTTGTCGCTTGAGTGGCGTTTCCTCATTTCAGGTAAAAGAAAAGCATTCAATGCCTATATAATGCACTTTGTTTCCATATCATATAATACTGACAACGATTAACGTATGGTAACAAATTTATTACCAAATAATCCTGAAGTACAATCTTTTTCAGTATGTTTACATGTTCCTTGAGCTCAACCGTATTCTGATATATACAGATCAGCCCTTGTGCTACTTACTAAAAATCGGTACGAACTTTCTAAACTATCCAATGGTGATTTTACACAAAATGAGAGGAAACTCGTACTCATTAATCTGCTCTAATATCTTCAACTTTCACAGTCTATAAAATTTAATTTTAACTTAATTTTGTTCATTTTCGGATTATGTTTATTAGTTTCGTACTTGGAAACTTTTAACAGGAGCAAACTTTTTATGGTTATCTTGAAATATATCTAGAGCCAAGCATGGTGTGTGTGTGTGAATGCTTTCCTATCGAACTTTCCTTTCTTCTATAGATGGAGGTGAAAATACGAAAAAAATGACGCCGATATGTTTTTCTTATGAAGTTTGTTTCCTTCTATCATTTTAAACTCCGTTAATTGAAAAACTGTGAGGAAGAATCAGGAATTTTAGTCTTGAAGCCAACTTGCTTTGCATAATAGCCTTAATTGCACTGACGCAACTGTTGAGCTACCTTAGAGTTAATAATCAACTCCAACTTTGAGTTATAATCATCAACAATAGTCAATCTACTAAACTGTCGTTCCCTGACTTTCTCACCGTGATAGATAAACGTGACTTACTTTTCTGCACAATTTTTCAGGATAATATTTATTTTCTTTTGTTTAATGATATGTTTCCAAGAATCACTTTAAACTGTCATCTACAAGACACCTAGTAGTTATAATGTAATATTAATATAATCAGGGAGACTTTATTGATTGGCATAGAAACTTTTTATCTAGAACTTCTTTTAAACTAGTTAAATAAGAAACATACTATCCTTTTTTATTCACATTAAGTAATGTTTTTTTGAAAATAAATTTTGGATTTTCACTTCCTTGAACAGTAAATTTGCTCGTTTTAAATACATACTGTTAATTACAACTCAAATTTAAATCATCCTTCGTGTATTTTTAGTACTTTTTGTCTGATTTCTTTCATCATGAAATGTAATTCGCATGTATTTTTATTTGCACCATCAGGAAACAAGTTTTAAAGCTGACCGCCATTAAAAGACTGTCTCGGTGCTACTGTTTCCTACTCGAAAAGCCATGTAGTTCCTATACAGAAGTTTCTTTGAATTTTAAATTGATACAGACGTCTATCAGTAAAATATCAATTTAATTTTAACTACCTTTATTTATAAATTTACAATTTCACTTGAACTTAAATTACATCAAACATTACATTGCGTTACCTAAATTTTAAGTATTATTTTAACAGAGTAAACTATAAATAATAGTTTCAATATATCTTTGAAATATTTTCAACATTTCTGTCATTCATATATATATTTGTAGCATTAAATTAAAATGAAAAATTATATCTCTAATTACGGTGTGTGTGCGTTGGGAATTGTGTACTGTTTGCAGCAATAAGCAATATTCATAAGAAAGTCTATTATAAGTTTAACCCCTTTATAAGACTGTGATTTTAATTCACTTTATTTAAGATAAATAAAATGTACTAAAATGTACTACTTCTACCTTACGTATATAGCAATTACAACTAAAGCGCTCAGATTCTATTTATTGTAAAATAAAAATATTTATGGTAATTTTATTGTGATATTTAGTAACTAGATAATCAAGTTACCAATCTTGTCATTATATACTTAAAATTTTATCATACTTGCTTGTATTAAAATGTGTGTTGTGTGTGTGTGTGTGTTTTTCGATATTTAAAACTTTTATTTAAAAAAATAATTATTAATTTTATTTAAATTTAAAACGTTTTCAAAAGTGAACTAAGGAAAAGATTTCTTAACTTGTGAGAACGAGTTCTTTGGTATAATAAAAAAAAATTTTTAAAAACTAGCTCTTTTGAAATTTGTGTCTCTCTAATTCTTTCAAATGTCAATAATTTTCTTTCTAACCCTTTTCTCTTTAGTTATCTTTTTTATAACTCTCTTATTTCAGATTATCTGTTGTCTCTCTCTTCTTTACTTCTTTTTACACACATTGTTATCTATTTACTTCCGATAAATTCCATTTTCTTAGTGATTTGCGAAAATGCATGTTTTTAAACACTAATGAATATATATATATATATATATTTATATATATATATATATATATTTCAGTTATTTCTTTATTCGCCGCTATTCCTGAAAATACATAGATATTTTAATTAATAACTATAATCATCAATCATTTTTTATCTTATGAAAGTTTTAAATCTTTCATCCGTTTTTCTAGGAATTAAACCAAGCAGAGCCAAACTCTTTTATAATGAGGGCGTTCTAAATTTTAAAAAAGCAGTATTCCCGTATGGAAAACTGAGATGGAAAAGTAAGAAAAAATGTCTTTGGCACATCACGCAACTACTGTTTTATCAAGAAAATTGATGTTACATACAAAATCGTACATGAAATGTAAACATCACCATATAGAAAATATGTACGAACTTTGAAACCATAGAGGGAAAGTGTCACTACCTGTTTCAGATAAATGGTGATCTCTTTCCTGTTATCAAGTTTGAATTAGAACTGTTACACACCATCTCCCTGTACTTCTCTGTAATAAAGATGAAATAATGAATGCCAATGTATCATGGTGTTAATCATATCACTGTCTTCCTATTATCATTTAAGAAAAATTATGTATAATTTTTTCTAAAAGATGAGAGTGATTTATTGCCTTGGTTTAAGTTTTGATCGAATGTTTAATTTTTTAAAATTATTGTTTTGCATTATGCCCTATATGTTTCTTTAAATCTGTTGAGTTTGAAATAAAATCTTTTTAGAAAAAATTGTCATTTTTTTACATATATGTAATGTAGTCCTCAAAATTAAGCATCAATTTTATTTTGAGATATCATAAAATTAATGGCAAAATCAAAAGACATTCTAATTTATTTATTTGTACTTTGAATTTTATATTCACAACAGCATTTTTCGAGCTTACTTGGAAAATTTTATATCATAACCATTGTATTTCAACTCTGTAAAGCATCTGGGTGTTAGACGAAGCACTCGATTATTGATTTTGGTACTTTTTATGTGAAATAAATCAAGCAAGTATTCTATTTGAATGCTCTTTCATGGAAGAAAAGGGAATTACAGGCAGCTCATGCCGAATGAAAATGATAATAAAGGAACAGCAAATAGTAGGTTTTCGATTAAAAAAAATATAGTTGTTTATAACTGCAGCAATTAGATATAAGTAGTCCATAAACTTACTCATTTTTTAAACTAGTGGAATTCAAGTTGTGATTTCAAGTCCACCTGGGAAGACCTAATTTCTGAGAATGTGGTTTCGTTTTGCTGTGCTATTTTATTGGAATAATTAAATTTAATTTATGAATAAAAATAGTAACAAACAGAAAAGTAATAATCCAACACCACAGATAGAAATAGAAATTTACAAGGAAAATCGCTTTCTATTTTGTTACTTAATATTGTGATTCTGTCATATGTATATACATGTTTATATTAATTGTAATTATTTAATAAAAAGTAGAAAAGTAACAACCGTATTAGAAGACAGTCACCTGTATTCATAGCTGTAAATAAACGCCCTTGAAATGTGTTCAATGTGACAGTAAAATGTGTTTATGTTCTTACGATAACTTTAGTGTCGTCATACGATGTAACCTAAGAACTGTTTTGTTAGAAAATAATACACCCATGCAATCTTAAAAGAACCAAGACGGAAGTTTCCACCATTATTGTGTTGCAAATATGCCTTTCGGTTTGATCGATCATCTAAGTAATTGTAGACCAAGCGTAACTGAAAAATCCTAAAACACCAGTAAAAAATTACGAATGCAACAAGCAACTCCAATTACAAAGCAATAGTTGGCACAGGAGACATGACCTTCAAATTATGTAAGTAATTTTATTTAAAGGTATGATCGTGGTAAACGCGCGTGATTCAAGAAGCTCCTTTCAATAGAGTCGTATGGTACTTACAATTTTTTTTTTTTCAATTTTTAGTCTGAGATAAAAAAAAAAATTCCAAGCATTCTACTACGGATAACTGCATATATTTTCAATGCAACACATATGAATACTTTATGTAATCAAATTTAATGATAAAGTTCTGCTAGAAAAAATAGTAAAAACTATAAATGGTATATGAAAACATTTTATACTTATAAAAAATTAGAAGTCTTTAATTACTGAAAACTATATTTAATTAGTTTTCAAGATAAAGGCCGACTTATGCCTCTTTGAGACTTGAAGATAAACACACATCTAAAATCGAACAAGCTAAAAGAATTAATACCTTATTTTTATTTTTATGAGCTATTCAATGTCTAGTTAATTCAACCTCCTGCCCGCACATAAAACCACTTGAAATTAAGAAGGGAGTACCTGAAATATTTTTTTAAAAAAAATAAATAAAAAGATGCTGGGAAAATTAAAAATTCAGATTAACTGCCATGCTATAGTATTTCTACGTGTATTAAAAAGTGAAATGCAGATTTTTCATCGAAAAAATGTCCCCTTCCTGCTATATTCGAAAAATATTTTAATTTAGACATTTTGAGTGTGAAATTGATACTTAAGGTATCCGACTGGTTGCGACAACTTTTTTTTTTTTATATTTTTTTTTATAGTTTTCGAATAGCAGAAAGGGGACATTTTTCGATGCTTTACATAAAGTATCTGAAATATCTCATTTCACTTTTATACACTAGAATACTATAGCATGGCAGTTAATCTGATTTTTAATTTTCCAGCATCTTTTTTTATTTATTTTTATATATTTCAGTACTCCTTCTTAATTTCAAGTGGTTTATGTGCGGGCAGGAGTTGATTACTAGACATGAATAGCTCATAAAATAAAATAAGTATATTCTTTTAGCTTGTTCGATTTTAGATGTGTGCTTATCTTCAAGTCTCAAAGAGCATAAGTCGCCTTTATCTTGAAACTAATTAAATATAGTTTTCAAAAATTAAGACTTATAATTTTTTATGAGTATAAAATGTTTTCATATACCATTTATAGTTTTTACTATTTTTTCTAGCAAACTTATCATTAATTTGATTACTTAAAGTATTCATACGTGTTGCATTGAAAATATATGCAGTTATCCGTAGTAGAATGCTTGGAATTTTTTTTTTTATCTCAGACTAAAATTGGAAAAAAAATAATTAAGTACTATACGACTTATTGAAAGAGCTTCTGAATACGCGCGTTTACCACATCATACCTTAAATAAAATTACTTACATAATTGAAAAAGAAATAATTTTTACTAAAATGGTAAAAATAGGTAAAAATTGACAAAAAATAGCATAAACGCGATCCATTCTGTACCAAAGGTTTATAAACTAATTTTCAATTTTTTCCATCTAATGTGTTGCTATATTATTCAATTTTGAAATGACCTTCAGGATAAGAGATATTTTTATTTTTACAAAAACTAGAGCACTTTATCTCGGTTACTATATAAAAATGCTTAAAAAGACAGTAGTTATATTCACATAAGGGACTGTAAATTTTGCAATAAAACAGTGATTGATAAATCTGAAGGTTAAAACAATTTTACTATTATACAGAATTTATAGAAAAAGTTTCAGTTAATTATGTTCAAAACCTTTTTAACAATCGCTGACCCCGTTTGATTATTTTCAAAAAATCACATTTCGAGTAAAACACGTTTATAAGTATGACATCTTGCTTAAAATAACGGCATCTGCTTTTACTAAAACACTTGTAGTTTTTGTTCTACTAAACGGAAAATGATAAACTTGGTATTTTTATTAAGCTAATAAGATGGCCCATAAAATAAAACCATAAAAAAAATTGTCAATTTTTGGCAAAATTCACAGTTTTAGGGTAGTCGGGATACCTCAAGAAAAATGAATTTTTTAAAAACTGAATCATATTACATACACAAAAGAATTAAAAAATAAAACTTAACGAACAAAATCAATATTTTGGAAGAGAAAGAGTTCAATAATATTATTCGAACTGTATGAAATAAGTAACCATAAATTAAATACAGTAGAAAAATACGGGAGAGGGTGTATTTTTTCAGAAGCACAAGAGATTTAAATTATGCTTCAAACAGAAGGTAGCTTATTCTCGAAAAAGGCGTACATAGTTGAAGTTTTACCGTAAACAAATTTAATATTTGTTTAATTTTTTTTTTTTTATTAAAACTGCTTCTTAAAAAATTTTCAGAATGTAAATATTTTTAAAAACATCTATCATTTCATCCAGTGCCTAAATGTAAAATCTTTATCATCTCCTTTGTTTTTTATATGGAAATTTATTTTTTTATACAAAACTTTGATGCTAAGAAATTCTATCTAAGTTATAATTTTAATAATACAAATACAACTCAATCTCTCATTATTTCAAATTCTAAAGTAATGGAATATCAATATTTATGTTTACATTTTAACTCTCAATGCAAATCTGTTTTTCATATATTACTTCCTCCCTTAAGAACAAATATTATGAGTTCCACATAAATTTTAAAAAAAAACTCATCTATATTTCATTTGTATTTTTTTTTTTTTTTTTTTGTTCTTAGTTTATTATAAACTTTTCCATATCAACAAACAACAGCTTATTTTCCAACGTATGAATACATTGACAGTTGAATTCGTAATTTTCAAAAAAATATTCTTTCATGATTTTTTTAAATACATTTTAATGCTAAAAACATTCGGTGTTTCTTTTAGTTATTTAGAAACAAGTCGAGTTGTTTTAAGCAGAATTTAAATAGCAGCAGTACTGTTTCTTACGATAAAAATATTTTCTTCATCTTAAATTTAAAAACAAACTTTACTTTTGTCAATATTTTCAAACTTGATAGGAAGGAGTAGTTTTCAAGCGGAATTCTACAAACAATTCTTTCCATAATTTCAGTAGATCAATATTGTTGTTTAGTTTATAAAGGGGAGCTATCTCCATTTTAGAATTCATCCATTGACCCAACGAAAAAATTAAGATTTCCTAGAAATAGAAAAACTTTTAAGCAGAAAATTTCTCCGACATTGAAGGCCTCGGGGCCGAAAGGTTATTTTTTTTCTCTCAGTTCCTTATTCCATTAAGGCAATCCGGCACACGAATTTTTGAAAAATCATCAATTTTCACTTTTTTTATATTTTTTAAAAGTTTAAACATTTCTGTTTAAAATAATATATGATATGAGGAAATACGATAATTAAACGTATTTTTATTTATTTTTTTAATGAAGCTACTCCTTGACGCGCATTAAATGAGCTCTGCTAGAAGCACCTGTTTGCTCAGCGCGAGTCTAAAACCTTGCATTAGTTTCTGCTCAGCGCGAACCCACATGATCTTCAAGTGGAAAAAATTTTTGTGTACAAGTTATAACTGTGTGTGTGTGTGTGTGTCATGCTTCAACAAACTAGATACACGCAGGATTCGTATAGCCCAACGAAAGCATCTTGAGATCCCCGAAAAGGCAAAATTGTTAAAAATAATGAAAAAAAATTAGAGAAGAGTCTTTAGAATAGTAGGGTGCAAAAAAATGCTTCGTAGGCTTCTGGGAAGTACTGAAAAAAGCAAATGCTCAAAAAATTGCAATTTTTTACTTTAAAGCCTGTTTTCTCAAAATGTAATATTTTTCACTTTATGTATCTTTTTCTCAAAAACTACTTATCATATAATCCTCAAATTTTCAATGAGCAGACTTTTAATATGTTTACACATTTTAATGGAGGGAATTAGATACATCTAGCAGACATTTTTAGATATGACTCTTTTTAAACTAAATTTTAGGGGAGAAAATCAAACAATTTTTAAAAAATTTATAATTAATTTAATTTTTAATAAAAATACAAAACCCTTCGTTAAAATGTCATTAATTGTACACAAAACCTACTGTAAAAATTTATTCATGAGAAGTAAGTAGTTTCTGAGAAAAAGGTACATAAATGCACGCAATTTAACATGGGCTCCTATGGACGTACTGTGGACCCTCTTAAAGATTTTTCATGTAGAGGGCTAATGCTCATTTAAATTGTCGTGACTTAAGATTCTTATATTGGCATGACTAACCAAATAAACTCCTAATAAAGTATGCATATAGAATTAATTTAGAGGAGGAAAAAGGTAAGAAATTTGATGACAACACTAAACACCGTATCGAAAATCTATCCTAAATATTTTAAATTCAAATAACTGATTTTATCAAAAGATTAACGGTAGAAATTTGCATGTTCTATATATGCAACTTCATTGGAAATATCAAAAATAGTTAAAGTATCCGACTTCGACAACTTTAAAAAAAAAAAAATAGAGATATGGGAATTTTTTTGTGGTTTTTAGATTTGTTTAGTACATTTTTAAAAAAAAATATGCTAAAATTAAAAAGAGAAAAAGCTTAAAAAACAGTGATTATATTCACATAAGGACATGTAGATTTTGTAATAAAACAGTGATTGATAAATCTGAAGGTTAAAACACTTCTACTATTATACAGAACATACACAAAAAATTTTAGTTAATTATTTTCAAATTTTATTTGAAATAATTTGAGCATTTTCAAAAAAAAGTAATAAATAACACATTTTGAGTAAAACGCGTTTTAAAGTATGAAATCTTGCTTAAAGGACATCTGCTTTTACTAAAACACTTGTAGTTTTTGTTCTAGTGAATCAAAAATAATAAACTTGGTATTTTTTTAAAGCTAATAAGATGGTTTATAAAATGAAATCATAAAAAAATGTCAATTTTGGCAAAATTCCCAATTTTAGGGTAGTCAGTTACCTTAAGAGACTATAGTTATTATTTATATTAGAAATATATATAAAGAACACACAATTTTTTTAAAAAAAACTTTTATTCAGAATTTATTATTACTAATAATAGAGAAAGAATTACATCTATATGTGTTCAGTTTTGTCACACGAAATATAAATTTAGCCTAATTTGATGCAAATATTGTTTGTTAATAAATTTTCTATGGAATATATCTTTAAATCTAAATGTTCAAGTTAATATCAAAATGTAAGACAGTATTATCTTAAAAAACTGTATCGACATGTTTTTGACATAACTTTAGATAGATACATAATGGCTAGATTAGCCGAGACGCCATGGTTGTGAGCTTGTGGTTAATTGTATGTGGGTCCTGGTGCCACTGAAAACTTGTTGCGCTTAAATATGCCAAGGCTCAGTCCTCACGTTGGTGGGGCTTAGAAGTTTGGAGAGGGGGTGGTAACTCGAATGTTGTCCTCGTGACTTGACTAAGGTTAAGAATTATACGATTCGTCGCTAATAGTTGTGCAGCTTCAAAGTGTGGCATTAAGGTAACAGAACAACTTAGAAGAAATTTTTTTGAATTAACCTGAATATTGCTTGCAAATATTTTATGACCTGAAGGGTCTTCAAAATCAGAAAAACACGCAAGAAAAATTTTGCTAGTGTACATTTTTACTGTCAAAGAGATATTTTATAAAAAAATAAGCAAAAATAATACTTTACGCAAAACGTGATAACTGAAAAGAAAATAAATACATTGACATTTGTAAATTGAATAATATAGTATACAACCTTATCTAGGGAATAGACTTTTATCTTGGTAGTATAACTTTTACGTGGGAGGCTATTGTGTTTCGAGCCTCTGGACGGTGAAGTTTTCTTTAAAAGCGATTGTAATTTTCAATTTATTGTTACATAAAAAAATTTCTACTCAACATAAAGTCTTAGAAATGGTCTATATTCCCTGTATGAGTATTTAAAAGACATATATATATAAAATTTTTAGTTCATTCAAGCATAATAATTTGAGATATTGTGTTTGCGGTAAGAAAAAACGTAAGAAAAAAACTCATTTTGAGAAAACGACAAAAATAACATTAAACTAATCTGATTACAACAAAAACACTTACCTTCTTATTAAAATTGCAGATTTATATATATATATATCACCATCTTTAATTTCCAAAACACTTCTCACAGGTTTAAATTAATGCTTATACTCCATCTAGCTTGAGGTAAATACAGGTCCAATGTTGCCCATCCGGTATGGTGGTTACTGACTCTGACTGCTGTGCCATAGGGCCTGGGTTCGAATCCCGTAGAAGGCATGGATGTTCTTAAATGTATTGTACTCCTTTGTGCGGGGCAGGGGTTCTCTAAAAAGCTGTCGAGCTGGATGTCCTCTCGTGAGATTGATGGAAGGATAAGGGAGGCGAGAGACCCCTGACCACTTCCTGTGTTGTTTCTCGCAATCGGGGTGGAAATAAGCCAAACCGTAATGTCAACTCATGATGCACAACAAGCATTAGCAACAACAAGTCTAATAATGCAAGTCTCTAAAATGAGTACTTAATAATTTAGAAAACGCAAGCTCCCTTGTGTGTGAAAATCATACTTTTTGAATACAATTTTAATCTTGACAAAATATTCATATATAAATATTCATATTTTCATCACAAATGAAAATAATTTACTCGATTATCTATTCTAACATCTATTTCTTTATATTGTTAAAAATAGCCTCAAGTAAATTACTTAAAAACAGGTCCGTGAACTAAATATTTCAAAAATCAAACATAAAAAGTCATAGTAGCTCGGATGGATTTAACTCTAAAGATTTATCCCACAAAATCTATATTCAATACCCTATCAATTTATTTTCATCTGCCACTGGCGATATAAATCCTCTTAAACAATTTTTTTTCTCGTTAATTCCAAAGTATTTCCTACTTTCTACTCACATCATGAGAGTTAAAAAAATCCCTCAATTAAGTGAAATAGGTTTAATTGTTTCATGATTAATTATTTCGAGATCTCTTCAACTGTAAGTGACTAATTATTGGGAATTCGTGCTAAATAAGCACGCACTTCTTAAATTAAAGAGAAAATTGCTACCAAAAGCTTAAACTTTCATAGAAACTATTAAGAAATCGTTATTAACTCTTCACAATTAATTAGATCACGATTATCTCATTTTCTAAAAGAACGATCATCACTTTTGAAAGAAACCATAAATTATGCATAAGGTCACGGTAGGTTTGCACATGTAAAGATAGCCTTAGGAAATCGATCGATTAAAAACGATCCAATTGTTCTTCATAAGTAAATTTTATAATCTTTGTGAAGGAGAGAGAGTGATCGTAAGAAGTGTATTTAGATGCAAAGGAATTCAGGGGATTAGGACGGAATAAAATTACAAAGAAAATGCTTGTTGTTGTTTTTATCGATAAGGTAATGGCGAAGGAAAAAGTATTTTTGCTAAAATCATTTGAGTTTAAAAACTAACCGAAATCAATAATACAATCTGAATCGATCACTTGTAAATATAAGTGGGATAAAGGTTTTTTTTATTTTTTTATTTTTTTATCACTGTATCCTAGAATTCCACTTCACCAAGTAAAATTAAAAATGAAAAAAAAATCAAATAAAAAAATATTTTCCATTTACACATTGCACTTCAAGTTTTGAAAAGTGGAAACATTTTACTTTTTTGCCAATTTTTCTTAATTTTTTAACTTATCAATGACGAAACGCATTTGTTCTAAATATGAAGTTCTGGATATGAGGAGGAGGGAAAAAACCAGTTAGGTTCAAACTAAATATTGTTCGGGCAAAAAATTCGAAAAACACTGTTTTGCTTTTTGAAAAATTAACAATATTTTGTGATTTTATTTTTTCACTTTTAATGGAAAAAAAACTTCATAAACGGTAAATATACAAGGGGTGATCAAATGGAAAGGTACGAAACGACACGGTGGGTACAAATATAGACTTTATTCAAAATATACACCATAGGCCTGAGCACAACGATCCCACTGATGAACAAGCCGCAGGATTCCTTGTTCCCAGAATTCCTGTGGCTGTGACGAGACCCAGTCCTTCACAGTGTCCTTGAGTACGTCGTCCGAGTTGAAGCGCTTTCCTTTCAGGTGTTTCTTCAGTGGACCAAACACATGGAAATCGCAGGGTGACATGTCCGGACTGTAGGACGGATGGTCCAACGTCTCCCATTGGAACTTGTCCAGTTCCATTTGTGTGACTCTGGAGACGTGTGGACGCGCGTTATCATGGAGCAGAACCACACCCTCCGTGAGCAGCCCCGGTCTTTTGTTCTTGATGGACCTGCGTAGGCGTCGGAGTGTCTCACAGTACACATCGGAGTTAATGCTTTTTCTGTGCTCGAGTCATTCTGTGCTCGCATCATTTGAACGCCGCTTTTTATAAGAGCCTTTGCTCTCTCCTGCGCATGCATGCACCTGCGCATGATCCGATCCCAGTCAGAGTCTCCAATGGCATCCCGAGATGTCTCGCTACATTCGCCCTTGGCGGAATATGCAAATATTTAACTGTTTCATTTTTATGTCGTTTCGTACCTTTTCATTTGATCACCCCTTGTATTTTATATTTTGAATATTGTAACACTGTATGGGGACCTATTATTAATCATTATTTATAAAATTATCCAGTGTTTTTTCTCAAATAATGTACTTAAAAGTCAGATTTTTGAGAAAATTCGGGAATAAAAATAGTCGTATAATTAGTCCATTTCTTGCTTTAGCCCACACACGCTTTTAGAACTGCTTCTATCTTAACTCAGTGTTCCCCTTTTGGGGTATAATAGGGAAACTTTGGAAATCTGTATCTAAGTCATTTATTGTATTATAACTTTGAAGGACAGATGACATGATCGCAGTTGTTACTCAAATTCCATAATAACCACTGACCAATGATATTATTTTTATGTTGATTATCATTTACATGAGTTTTCTTATTGATGTCATATCGAATGCTTGAGCGAATCAAATTATCATTATATAAGATTTTCCAAGTATTTTTATTTGTTCGGTGTCAATTTCCTTACCATAAGCTACCTTTATACATCAAAAGCGCTAGAATCTTGCAATGTGATGGGTGATTACTTAAGGTTTCTGTTTAGAGAGACTGGTTGAGATATACGTAAGAAAAGCTTCAATGTTTTTTCCCAAATCAAATTGATGTTAAGCTTTGTATATATAAACATTGTAGATATGTTGTGCCTTATTTAAAAAATTGTAAGGGTTTTTTATTTTTATCAAGAAAACGGAGTTATAAATTGTTTACAAAAATATTTCTATATTACATTTGTATAGCCCCTGCATATCTAGAAAATGGAATAAAATAGAGAAAATATGATTCTTCCACTGAATTCAAAGTTAGTTAATTTCACAAATTTACTAACCAATTACTTAGTATGAAATAATTTTTAGTAGTGTTCTTAGCTATTTTCACTAAATATAAAGCTAAAAAGTAGTTTTATGAGAATTTCCATAATTATTGAATAATAAATTTATGACCTTGTAATTAAAAATAAAAAATATATAAGAATTTAAAAGGTTTTAGATTAGCAGTTACGTCTTATTCTTTCTTAGTGGGAGCTATGGCTTCAGATATCAACTGAAACAAAATAACTGTTGTCATATTACTGCAACATGAGAACTATTGGTTTTGTACCTCATATTTTTTATCCCTAACCAAATGGAGAGAACGAAAAAGCATCTGGTTCTTTCCTAACTTTCACACCTCGTATTAAGACTCTGTTCTCTTTACTGAGCAGAAGTTCCTTTTTTTCGGTATAATGGATCTCAGTAGAATACAAACTCAAACATTCAGTAGAACTTAAAAAGCATTACCCATATATCTCACGACCATGACCATTTAATTTCAGAGAGTGCCTCAATTAATTAAATAAAATACCTTTTAAGAATCATAAACTGATTCCCCCCATTGGCATCATCAATGAGGAATGTTGCGTAAATTTCGCTACAATGCTAGAATTTTTGACAAGTAGTACTCAGGTGGAGCCCCAATGGTCGAATGGTAGCGTATCGCGCTTCCACGGGGGTTTGGGTTCTATTCTCGGGCTGGGAAAGGTCGACTCAGCCTTTCATCCCTTCAGTGGGTCGATAAATGAGTACCAAGCTTGCTTGGGGACTAAACATTGGGGGTTTCACTATGTAAGGAATTTATATTCCTTGTTCCCTCTAACCCGGCTAGATGTGTGGGAGGAACTAAATGATCAGACGACATGATGAACAACTTGAATTGTTTATTTGTCACAATATTCAACACAGATACAATAATACTCTAAGTAAGATAAATTTGATCAACTAGAAGACTAAGGTGAGACAAGATAGCGTAGGGAAAATATATGCGCTCATTCAAATATATTCTTGCGATAACTTATACAAAGCTTGTTTTAAGAAGCGCACTCATAATTTAACTCTCTAACTTCTATTTGAAATAAGAGCACAGCACCTGAACTCTTGCAATCCTTTAAACTTTTAGATGTGGCCTTAAGTACTTCTCCAATAGTTGACTTAAGCACTTCTTCGATATTCTAACTTCAAGCGTCATACACTGTTTACATATACGTATTACTGTCGATTTGCTTGCTTCTCATCTATTCACTTCACATCCAAGCTATCCTCATTTCACTTCCAATGCATCCTCACTTCACTAACTCTCAAAACTCGCGAATCCAGAATATATATATTGAACTTAATTTGCATAATCACGTTTTCCTATCCTCGAAGAAAGTTGGTTGAAAGAATGCTGGCCCTAAAGGAATCCCCAAGGAGTTAGTGATAGGACGCATATAGATCCGTCACTACTTCAGACTGACTATTTGATCGGGACATCTGCTCATGCACCTCAGCGCCCAATAGTCACGTATACTGAGATGGGCACAGAAGGCTTTGGCCCTCGTGGGCTGTTGCGCCACTGAGTTTAGTTTAGTACTCAGGTACTAATATAAGGATAGTAATTATCTTTTGCATGAGAAAATATAAAGTCTCCAAGCAATGTATATTGCCCAGTATAATTTAACTTAAAGATCTTTTCTTTTTTCTTTTCTCCTTGATGTACTGATTTAATTATCTTAAATCATTTTATGAATTTAAGAAACACACACTTTCTGTAAATGGATAATAAATTGAATAACAGCTAGTCTACATTAAGGAAGACAACTACAACGGAATGTAATCTTCCCAAGTAACGTTTATCATAGTGTTAGCCAACATGAATTTTCATAAAACGAATATACAACCTTATAACAGGAATATATATAATACTGCTCCTGCATTCAAGTTCTTATTTTTTTGAATTTTCGAAGTTGACTCGCGTGCGACATTGAAGACTTCAAGACCTAATTTTTATATGTTGTTTTTTTAACTATACTTTGATTTCATTTTTACTAAAAAGATAATTTGTCTTGATGCGGTGGTAGCAGGTGTAGTTTGGGTCATTCAAGAAGCAAACATTGTTAAAAAAATAAGTACTTTTTATTTATGACTGATCAATTTATGATTAATTCAAGTTTAATAACTGTGGGTGCAATCCTAATTAGTTTCCCAATCTAAGCTTATAAGATTATCAAATGTACACTTATCTCTTGATCCGTTTGTAGATCACTTATCAGATCTCTCTTAAACTGCTACAGTATCCTCTTCAAATCAGCTTCTCTATTATTTCGACTTCTCCGAGCAGCAGTTCTAGCTTTGATGATAACTTATGGACGAACGGCTCACTACTAAAGATTAACGACTAGCTACGCATGATTCACGATTAGTGATCCAGCGTTTAAATAGCACATTTACATTAGCATAAGATAAAGTCATCTCTACGGAAGGCGGTTCTAAATTCAAACCATAGTTAAACAGTTTCTCCAAGATGATTAATTGAAGCACCGTGGATAAGCCTGTCACACATTGAGCGCAATAATGAAATTATTCAGTAGCAAATTTAATTGGGTGTCAAAATTCTGACATGATGTGATGTAGCAATTCAGAGAGTGAGGCACTAATTCGAATGTTTTCGTCCCTTGAACCTAACTAGATATACCGAGGGCTTTTTCTATTTCCTAGCATATAGCTTAAGAGTGACACTAAATGTTAAAGACATTATAGAGACATTGATACTATATCAATTAAAATAACCTTTATGCCCGGTTTTTAAATATTTTGTATATCTACAAATCATGTTAGAAATCGAGCTTATAAAGCAACATAAATAAAAGTAAGCTTATTTTATTTCATTTAAGGCAGAAAGAGGTGTAAAAAATTCCCTGTATTTTACTTTTGTTTCAACTTACAATTATAAGTCTGCAAATGTTGCATACATTTTTGAGCAATTGTGACATTTTTATCTGAGAGAATTAGATGGCACGAAAGATAGAAACATTCTCGTATTTTTGACATGTTGGCAAAGACGTACGAAAAGTGTACTTCGTGTTCAAAAAAAAGACTGCGTTTGCCAAAAACAGCAGGAAATACTTTATAGGTGAGAAAAAGTGGCGAAAATCTAATCTTTTTCAAGGCTATGTCTCCCACACTCTTTGAAGTTACATACTAATCACCGTCTAAAAGAAGCTGTATAGAAACATCAAGAAATGAGCTAGCATACATCTTAAATTGCACAAAATAGCGTTTCTCCTCTACGACATTTCATATGATACTTAAATTAGAACCTTTGCGCGTGCTTGAAGCACTATTAACTGAACCGAGAGTCTCACTAAAAAATTTTTAACGATTGTGGTTTTTATTTTGAAAAATGTATTAATAGATAAATTATAATTGTGTGACACATGTACTTGTCTGATAATTCATGGAATCCTAAAATTGCCCCTTCCCCTACAAAAAAAAAAAAAAAAAAAAGTTGAAAGGAAGAAGTTGAGGATTTTAAAAAAGCAATATGTGGTCCATAAAAAGAAGCGAAAACATTGAGTTTTTCTTTTCTGAAACGTATTCGAGTCATTTACTTTAATTTGTTATTGTGAAGATTGATAATTTCCCAAATGTAACCCTTATCTGTACATTTTTAATCACTCGCTGTCTTATATACACTCTATAACAAAAAATAAAAAATAAAAAAACGCACCAAGGAGAAGTTGTCCGATTGTAATGAAATTTCGTATCCAAAGCCATGTGTACCGAACATGCAACTGATTAAATTTTGGTGTTTAATGAATGAATAGCTGGATTTACAGCGCATCGGAACTTCGTGTTCTATCGATAGCATCTCATTGACAAGTTCTTTAGTTTTGAGCTTATCGTACGAAACAAAATTAACTAAATTAGCAATAGATTCCTATTATTTATTTCGCTTAAATACAGTTTAAAATTTATTAGCTTATGTTACCTTTGTTTAGATATTCTAAAATTTTTACCATTTGGATTATTACTTGAGTGAGAAATAATGACGATTTTTTACTTTCATTTTAAGAAAAATACTCATGCGAGTTTTTAACAACTGTGAAGTGGCCTGACATGAAATATCTTCAGAACACTAAATTTAGAATTAGTAAATAAAACATAGGAAAAATTAATAAATTATATTCTTGATCTGTATATAAAGATAACTGACAGAGCAAATGCGCTGTGAAATCTTAAAATTATTTTGACCTGTTTAAAACACCCTGCATGATATTAAAAAGAAAGCACGTAAAGGAGGTCATTCACCATAAAATATGAAACAAAGGACTTCTTTAAAACGGAAATTGTGTAATAGAACCATAACAGCGAAAAAATTGAGATACAAATTGAAGTTTATAAAGATACTGTTCGGCGAACTCAGAAATTATTGCAGAAATGGAAACTTCATTCGTAAATGTTACAAAAGAAATTGACACGTGTGTAAAACTAAGGGAAAAGAACTTGCGCAAATCCACATTATTTAAGAATGAAATAATGTGATTTTCTGGTATAAAAAACACCATTCTAAGAGGAAATGACTGGTCAGCTTCGTATAAAAAATTTAAATTTTGAATAAGCAAGCAGTACAAACGCATGGAAACGTTATGGCTAACGTTATGATAACCTAAGCATAGTAACGTTAAAATGTTTAAATGGACAAAAAAATCCAGCAATCGGGAATACGACTAAAAATTAAATAAAAACTAATCAGGAGTAAAAATTGAAATAAATATATCAGTAAAACACCGATAACTCGCTGAGTATTTAAATTTAAAAAAAATTACAAAATTTACCTCTTTAAGAAATTTAACTTCAACCATCTCTATTGTCAGATTTGAACTGTATTTCACAGACTATATATAATGCTTAAGAAATTACTCTTTCAGATAATACTTGCTCAACTCCTTAAGTGCCTCCAGCGTATATATCTGTCTCGCTCAGCCTGTGTGAAGTGTCCCGGACTTAAGTGTCAGGAACGTATATACATGTCTTTCCGAAATACGGTACGTTTCTATGCGCTGCTATCAGTAAAACTATTCCGAAGACTTTAGAACGCAGAAAAAATTTGTTTATGTTTTCCGTTTCAACCCCTTCCCCCACCCCCCTGCCTTCCCAATAACCCTCATACGAACTCCTCCTATGTGAAAATCGGTTGCATAGGGGAGAAAATCGTGTAACTTTTAATTGGCAAGGAGTTAAAAATCATATAAAAAATATTACGCTAAACTCTTTTATTTTACTTTAATTAACCTACTATTTTAAGTAAGGTGAACTAGTTTTTGAGCCTATCTCAATTTTGAAACCCTTTATTCTTCTTCGCTACTTAGTTCTTCCGGAGTCTTCCCTGAAGAACATCACACCAGAGGAACTTAAAAAAGATATCTATTATATTTTACAGTTTTAGTGCTTTTTAAAATGTTAAGGCGTAATAAAAACCTTGTTTGATTTCCGGTAAGAACATGTTTGTAATACCCTTTTCCTTTATTCATGACCATTAATGCAGCATTCACGGAGAGTTAGCACCTATTGAGATTTAAAAATAATTATATCAATTTATACAGTCTGAAGATGTTAAACCTACTTTTAAATGTTTTGTTCTTTACACAAAGTGATTTTTTTTAATAATATACTAAGAGTTATCTTCGAAAGATAGAGGTTACCACACAGTGCAGATTTTTGGTTATTTAAGTGGATTGAGAGAGAAGGTATCATGCGTAGCTGTGTCTCAGAGTTTCTATCTAGACTAGGGGTTGCCAATCGGCGACACGCGTGCCACATTGTGGCATGGCTGAGTTGTAACAGTGGCATGCGAAGACTTATTGAAAAATTAAAAAATTGAAAACATAATAAATACCAATTTTTTTTACTATTTTAATGAAAAGCAGTTAATCAGACAAAAAAATACTCTGAAACTTTATTTTAAATGCACTTAATCGAATTATAGAAGAAAATTATAAGGGAAATATTCCTTCATTGTTGTGTGATCTGGCTTTCCGAAGGAAGTGCACTCGTGAGAGTTTGGAATTTGAGGTAGCTTGGTTTGAAATATCATGAAGAAAACAATGAGCTAACTGCCTAATGAATGTTTAATTCTTTGGGATTTAACATTTCTTGCCGATACTATAGGACATTTAAATAATTTAAATTTAAGGTTACAAGGAAGAAATTGTGCTTTTCCAATCCTGATTGTTCATATATCTTCTTTCGTTAACAAACTTATGCTTGTTTAGTCACGATTTTTGAGAAAAAAGATTAACACATTTAGCATTAATACAGGAACTATCTACCAAAGTTAAGAATTCTCCAAGCTATGATAAATTTGAAAATTTAACATCCACTTTGCATATATATGTGTGTGTGTGTAAGGAACTTATTTCAAATACAAGGGATACCAAAGCAATTTTCCAAATTTACGACTTGGCTGTCAGATATTGTTGTAGGTTTGGATCAATATGTTTGTGAATAAATGTATTCTATTATATGAACAAAAAAAAGAAGATATCGCTCAAACAACCTAATTTTGTTAGCATTTCGAGAAATAATCCTAATGTAGATGACTTGGTTAAAAAAATATATAAATTTAAAACCACAATTAAGAAAGCACTTACAGTTCAATTATTATTTAGAATGAAATGTTTCAAGTTATTAGTTTTATTTTATACCTAATATATAATTGATTGAACCTGCCAAAAGTTTATTAACATTAAAACTTAAGTTTGCACATTTGTCTTATTTGCTAGATTTTTAAATTTCCACTATTTAGACTTGCATAAAAAATGTACTTTTTGAGTAAAAATTCCATAATAAAAATTCCGTAAGTAAATTTTTTTTTCACTTTTTCGTACTCTTTAAATGTTGTAAAAGTTCAAAGTAGCACGCATAATTTTCTTTATCAGATAGCGGTACTCTTCTCAAAAAGGTTGACCACTTCTGATCTAGACTGTCTAGACATTTTTGAATAAACTGGTTCATCTCATCTACAAAAATAACGCTTAATATTATTAAAAAGAATAAAAGCTTCAAAACATAACACAAACGTCATCTCGATTGCTTAGAGGTAGCCTACCTGCTTCTTAAGCCTAAGGTTACGGGTTCGACCCCGGCTGGAGTCGATAGATTTTCTGGAAGAGAAAATCGAAAGCAAGCATGTCATATGATTATGTGGCAAGTAAAAGCTCCTTTAAGTATCAATTTGGCTTTGGTACTCTCAGCAAAATTAAATCACGGCAATATTTAGTATCCGACGAGAGCGTTAATTAAAATTAATTTGTAATTAATTAATTTGCATCATAATTTGATTGTGAGAGCCAAGATGGTGCCACAATAAAATGGCTTTCACATTTAAGGACTTACCGTGCTTGCAAAGGCTTAGTTGCTAATATGCAACCCATAGGGGTAAAACGTAAAAGAATTTAAATTACATGCTCCGTTTGATTAAAAATTCTAAATATTAAAACGTATAGCTTATATTTTTAAAATATAATATATTCGATAACATTTTCCTTGTAAAACAGATTTTAAAGTATATAAATAAATCGGATGTTATATAGATTTCATACTGTTAATTGAGTTTTAAAAAGAATTACTGTATTATCTGAGCTCTAATTTTCATTAAATATAATTAGTTTGTCGTATGTGTTTCCTCAGAGTGTTCAGTTCAACTTCATTTCTACATCGATATTTTAATTTAAGAAGAAAACATCAATAGGTATTTTAAAATTAAGAAAGGAAGTTCCAAGGCAGATTGTGCTGTTCAAAGACTTAATCATGGTTTAAGTAATCACAATTTTGAGGAGTATACTGTTTCTATAATTTTTTGTCATCTGACGTTGACAAAATTACGAGGTTTATTGACTATATTTAGCGGATCTTTGAATTAAGGGAGAGAAAGGCAGCTGGTATTGTTCAATAAACAAACAGATAAATGCAAATAAAGCACTTCATAAAGTTAAACCAATTTTTAACAAAATAATTAAGGAAATAAATAATTCAAAGGACGTGTTTTTGATACATATAATGAAATGATGAGAGATATAGCATATGAACTATTTTCTCTGCATAGCATCTATATTTATAAAAAATTACCTATAATTATAATATATATATAAATATATAAAAAACAACTTAAAACGCGTTGAAAATTTTTAGGATTACTTTACAAAATAAAGGTAATGGGAAAAGGGGATAATAATAATAATAATAAAACCTAAATCAGTAAAGAAGAATAAAACTTAAGGAAATATTCTTTAAAAACATCAAATTATGCTTATCAAACTTTATTGCAAAACTAAAACATAAAAATGTAAATAAAGCTCAGTTTTAGGTTCGCGTAGGAATCAAAGTATAATATATTATCGTTTGCATTTATCTAAGGTTGATCCAGTACCTTTCACCCTCTTCTCCACATCCCCACACTAAAAATTTAATTTATAATGCTCTTTTGAACACAAACTTTTTATTTATTTTTGCGCGAAACTATATACATACAAAAAATAGAATATCTAAATTTTTTTTTAAAAAATTGGTTCAATGATTATTTTTATTGTATATCTCGGATTACTGCACCCCTATGCTATGACTTAGGTTGACATTTACGGAAATCTGACCCTGTCCAAAATCAGAAAAGTTTCCATGAAAATGATGCTGATTGAAATTCGGAATGAATATTGATACTTAGATCAAAATGAAAGTAATTTTCCAGTAACTATAATGTTAGGGTAAGTGTGAAAAGGTTAATAGAATAATTATGAATATCTTCCCTTTCATGTATTAATAAACCCTGAAAGAAAACCAAACATGTAATTAATATGAAATCAAACCTTATACACTCAGATTTCCCAATCTTAGACACGGAAGAGGAATTTGTACAAAACTAAATGATACTCTTATTTTCTAGGTCATTTTTATTTCCTTATCTCTGTAAGCCCATAGCTTTCGTTCTTTATTATTATTACTTTTGGTAAGTAGTAAATGTATAGAGATTAATTCATATTATTTTATATGTTGACATAACGCTGAAATTATTGCAAATATGCAGCTAAAAAGAAAGCAGCCTTGTATATGCTCTAACTAGCGGAAATCCAAATTCAAATTTATAAGTATGTTGAATCATCTGCTTCTGGCTCGCATACTTCTCAGCTGTTCAAAATTTAGATGCAAATTATTCTTAAATAAAACTTTATCAGGAATTTTTAACTATTAAATGACATTCTAGCTAGTACAAGGTGACTCTTGTCTCGGAAATGTAGTTTGTTTTGCTATAAAGTAACAGTTAAAATATAGTAAAAGGACTCTGTTTTTAACTGTACGCTTCTTGATCATGAAGTATGTTAATATGTGGCATTCAATGAAAACGAATGAGATTATGTGCAGTAGGATGGATAGTGATTATATAAATGAAAAAGATTATTATTATTTTTTATCGGAGCCTACCTGTGAAGAAAAGGTGTTCTTTGTTATGCAGATTAAGAGAAATATAATTTAAAAAATAACTCAAACTTAATAATGCCACGAGGTGTTGAATCCCCCCCCAAATGGGAAAGACATAATTTTGGTTAGATGATTTTAGATTCTATAAAAATGAAATTATTTTTTAAAAATAAAAATAACCGAAAAAAATTGTTCTTGATATATGAGTACTGAATAGTGTGAAATAGTACATAACCCCTCCAATCTGTTCCTGCACCGTTGAATCAGTCCGCGTGATCCAAACTTTTTTTTTCAATTCCTTCTATTAGTTTAGACTTTCCCTATATATATTTATATATCTTATTCAAATTTACAATCGTTAATAAAATACTTTTTATTCATCCACTCAAGTTAAAATACATTTTTTAAACTTGTAGTAAATGACGCTTGATGTTTTAAAACAGTTTTTTTTTCAAATGCTATTTCATTAATTAAATTAAATTAATTAATTTTACTTTTATACGGGAGAAAAATTTTTTTTCTTATATAAGATATTTAGTAGGATATAAATTTAAGGATAAATACAGTCAATGGCGAAGCGTGTAGATAGCTGGAAAAAAATTATTTTTCTTATTCTTCTTCCATTCTGGGTTCTAGTCTGGGTCAAGGAGGGAACAAAATGGGAAATAAAACATGTGAAAGAAAAATTGAAGAAATCTTGAGATTTATGATTCTGTCATATATATATATACATATTTATATTAATTGTAATTATTTAATAAAAAGTAAGTAAAATATAGTTTTTCTTTGTTGACCTAGGTAGGAATTGACTTAATTTTTTTTTTCATATTACATCATTTTTTCGTTTCATCGTGCGCTGCAATTTTGAGAATATGTTTATATATATATATATATATATATTTAAAACTAAAGAAGCTGTTAAACGTGCCAGGTGTTTTTTCTTGTAACTATTTAGTAGGTGCCTTCTCATCGCAATAAATGTTTAAAAATACTAAAATACTTCTGCTTTTCCTTAATAAAAATTACTTTGACTTTTTACCACAAAAAAGCTTAAATGCATAAACTTCATTACCTTTGGGGTAGTACTAAGCATAAGAATTAGTTTTTCATTTTACTTTTCCTTCATCTATATATCACAAAGTATCTTTTTTCGCATAAGATTTTGAAATTCTGGAAAAAAAATTTGATCCCCCCCTAATGTGCTATGAATTTCCTTTATTTAAATTTTGATACTTAAAAGAGTATTGCTTTTATTTAAAGTTGCTGTTCAAAAACTTCAAACAATAATTTAATCAAAATATTTTTAAGTCCAGTGTACAAAAATAAAAGCAATAAGTTCTGTAATATTTGCAACGATTGATTGAAACATCTTATAACATACTCATTGATTGATTAAAAAGTAATGTAAATGACTTATCACAACAGACAGAAATAACTATTTTAAGTCGCAAGCAAATTGCATGGAAAATTCTAAGAAGCAACCTTTGATATTTGTTAGAATTACCTTAAAGGTGTATTAGTTAAAAATAAAAGTAAAAAAAAAATCTTAACCCCCTATTATTATAAGAGAAAGCACTTCCTCTTTATAGGTTTCCTAATTAATTTAAAGGCATTGGAAAATTAAAAATGCATAATGCATAAAATGTTAATGCATTTAACATAACAAAGAATTCATTTTTAGATATTTAAAATTTTACGTGTTTTAAGAGGTTTGCAATACATTATATGTTATACTGCAAAAGGATATTGATCGCTAGATGAAGAAAAAAATTATATAATTAAAACAGTGTATTCTCTTTTTAACACGAACAATTTTGAAGAAGATTCTTTTGAATTTTATAGCAATTATATTCGAGGACAAGAACATCTCATACGAGAGAAGAAATTTTCTTCTATTATAAATCCTTCAACTGTTGCAAATTGCGCTGCATTCTTGAGAGTGAATAATTACGAATGCAGTATTTTATACATAAAAAAGATCTTAACATGAAGCACAATTTTTCTCCCATTACGCGTCCTTCAACTGCTTTAATTTATCGTCCATTCAAGCATTAAAATGTAAACTTTTTTTTTTCAATAGAAAATAAATGCTAAAACAATACATTGCACGATCTTAGATTAAAATGCATTTCAAAAGAGTTTCTCGGATAAAATGTAATAATCAAGTATGTAAAAGTCGTGTTTTAAAGCCGTAACTTATTTTCAACGCTTCAAAGAATTTTTTAAAAAATCTTATTTCCATAAATAAGAAATAAATCAATTAAATTTATAATTTTATTAAAATTAAACTTTAATTCATAAAATTTAAATGAAAAGTTCGTCAAACTTGTTTTATTCCAGAGTTCGTTTCTTATTTCTTCCGAAATTGCATTGAAATCATGTAAAAAGAGGTATGTCTTTACATAACAAATTGAGTTATGTAAATAATGCATATATATGTATAAAAATTAAAAACATTTTATATGTACTTTATATATATACAGGGTGACACGGAATAACGGGAATCTTTGAAATGCGTGGTGGCAACACTGTGGGACAGTGACTTTGAGTAAGTAAAAACTTTGCCATTTTAGTGTAACGAGTCATTGTAGTGTCATTTTAGTCACGAGTCATTTTAGTGTAGTCAGTGTAACGAGCAACAACGTGAATTAGCCATAAAAATGTATTGTAAAAACAGTGATAGTTTGAAAACTGTGTAGGAAAATCAAAGCTTGATATTAAAGCTAGTTTTCATCAAGTTTCTCTTGCATGTAAGATCTTTACAAATGGCATGATAATCCTCTGTTTCCTTTATATTACAGGAATATCTTATTCTCTATGGTTCTGTCCTTTATGATATGATTTCATACGCATCTATTTTCATGTTGGTACATTTATCTGCTTACTCTCTATTGTAGATATGATTTGCCTTTTATTGTTCAGAGTGCACTCTTTAAATTTGAATCATAATTATTTTCAGTCCAAGTTCTGTCTCAGAACACATGTGCAGCTAAAAGTATAAATGTAACTTAGTTTCTTTTAAAATGAATTGTTATATAATACTAATAATAATGTCTATACTTTTTCCCTAAACTAAATTAAAACAATGATTCTAATTTATATCATTTTCGTTGTATTTTAAAATTAATAATATCACATTCGTAATGAGTTAAGAAGTTTCTAATATCTCCACAATATGACCTCTTTGACTTTTAAGAATGATGGATGTGAAAACTAATTTTACAGCAACACGAATTTTGACAGTTTTAATTCGATTTGTTTTCTAATACCACAGCCTAGGTATTTAAATGAAAATAAAACTACTTTTTGCTTCTAGAAAGCCTTGTTGGACTTTTATCCTACTTATTCTACCTATAATAAGCAACAGAATTTGAATTTCCATGTTTATACATGCGTCTTCTTCAAGTCGAGAACTTAGTTTGAGGATTTATTTTACCGTTTACCTCACAAAACGCTACCACTAAGATATTTCTTATTGAATAGCAGCGTTTCTCAAACTATGGGGTGCGCCTCCCTAGAAGGTTGTGATAAATCTACGAGGGAGGCACGAGCACACTGAAAAGTCGAAAACAAAAGATTGTTTAAAAAAATATTAATTTACTGAAAGGAAGCAAAACAAAATACATTCTGACATAATAAAAAGTAAAATATACATTTACACTGATATAATATACTTATAAATGTATCAGTACTCTGCACAATGTATTTGATAATTAATGTATCAATACTAAGTTATGAACAAGTTTAATAATTACCAGTGCTTCATGGGCTTGTCATATATAAAATTATATACAAAAATTAACGTTTATCTTGAAAATTTGTACGGTTCACAATTAATCCCTTAACTGCCGATTCAAAGTTACGCGATTCTGTCCCAAATGCCACCGTTCTCCACGTAGGCGTGCGTATGTTATGTATTAAGGGGGAGGGGATAAGGAATAAATAAGCAAATCCTCTGAAATAAGTAAGTCCTTCACAAACACTGTCAAGTTCCTTTTATTGCATTCCAAAGCCTTCAGAATAATTTTATGGATAGCAGTGCACAGAAAAGAACGTTCCTCAGAAAGACGTATATATACGTTCAGGACAATTAATGCTTTGGCTGAGCGAGACGTTTGTATACGTGGGGGGCACTTAAGAAAAAATGATGTTGCAGCTTTAGTGTCAAAAGTATAGTATTATTAAATTCAATACATTGTTATCGTATGGAAGGGGGTGAGAAGAACATTTTATAGGATATTGGGTCGCAAATATTTAAAGTTTGAGAAACACTGTTGTATAGAAAAGTATAAGTTTCATACTCTTTCAGAGCACACTTCAAAAACATTATTTTTAGGCACAATATTTCAAAGTCACGTATATATGTTCTCAGATTACAGTGAATAAAGATTACTTAATGCATTGTAGCATAAAATATTTTAAACTCGCGATTGTAACTATCATATAAAAACTGAGCAATGTTTAAAACAAAAAAAGAAATGACTTTGTACAACTTAACATTTAACTTTTGGATAGTTTCCTTCGTACGATAAATACCCTGCCACCACATGTGCGAGAATATCCATTGCAATTAATACTCTTTTATTTATAATCTCATTTGCTTGCCTCATCTCTTTCTCGTATGACATCAATGACGTGGTCTAACAGCATTGAATTTCAATTTCCGTTTATCGTCAGCATCTTATTCATTTAGCAGATTGCGATGTTCTTTTTCTTACCAGAAAAACCAAATTAATATCAGAATCAAAAAGCTAGTTGCTAAATTAGGTTAAAAACCGCGCAAGCAGATAGCGTAAACATTGGGTTACAGATTCCGATCACGATTTCTTCACTCATTGGTGATGTTCCATTCCTCAATGAATGTGACAAGTTAGAACGAGTTTCTTTTCACATACGCATGAGTTTGTTGCGGAAAAGTTTCTAAGTAATAGATAATAAAAGTTTTATGCAATTAATAAATTGTTTTCAGAAGGTCTTTCGTGTACAATTGAATACTCATTATAAGGGTTTTCAAGTACAGCCTGAAACAAATGAAGCCACATTTTTCATATATATTGTAAACAAATGCCCGTAAGTGATGCTTACGGGATAAAAATGTTACATAAAATCCAAAAGACTTATACATCACAAATTTTGACTTTTCTTCAGGTATTTTGTATTTTAATAAGAAAAACCAAAGTTATTCAAAGTGAACTTTTAAAATTCTTTTTTTAAGTTTTATTAAAAACTTTAATATAAGTAGCATTAATAGCACGTTGATATTTTAACTTTTTTCATAAGGTATAACAAATAAACTTAAATACGTTTTTTCAAATATAGCTTTGAAAAAGTTTTAAATGCGTTACCACGTTTCTTTTTTTTTTTGGATATTTTCAATTTTTGTTTATATATATATATATATATATTTGTGGTTAGCATTCTTACATGTAAATTTTTGATTGGTTTTTCCATAACAAAATTATTTTTATATTCATCTCAGTGTTGGAAACCTTTCTTTTCATATTTTAATTTAATTTTACTGTCTGGAGCAAAATACACGTGTGTTGGTTTTTGGCCCAACTTTTCAACATGGCTCTGTTTTTTCTATCATGTCGAAAATTTCTGCTGTACGGGGAAGTTAGATGCATAAAGTATACTAAACCCTAATTTCGCTGGTCCTAATTCAGCAACAGCCTTAGAAATCATAATAGGTCTCCATTTTGGTCAATAGACTCTTTTGGTTTCTTTCATTTTAAATATCTAACTCTGTTTCCTGTTATACATACTTTTGTTTAAATCTAGTACAATATTCATTTCCACCATTTGTTGTTGTCGTGTCCTTCCCGAAGGGAAGGAATGAAAGTTGCCATAGACTGTGAGACAGGTTGGACTTTTTAACGATAGATGGCGACACCACCTATCTCCACCTCCACAATTTTGGCATGGAACTGAAGGGGAGGGAAATGTTCTCCAGCCCCCTGCACTCGTGGTTTCTGCTGCGACCGCCCACAAGACTTTCGGACCCACTGATTTAACGAGCACGTACTCCGTGTATATTCGGTGGTATTTAGTGGCATCGGGCATCGAACCCAGTCCCTCCGGTCTGGAGTCCGATGTTCTAACCCCTAGGCTATCCACGTCCCTTATTTCCTAGTTATGTTTCTTAGAATCTGGTTTCTATCTTTTAGCTTTGTTGGTTGTATAATTTTGTCTTACTATTTTATTTCATTTTATTATACTTTATATATATATTGTTCCATTCTGAAAGAGAAACATTCTTATAAAAATTTATGGACATTCCCCAAGTCAAAGTAAAATTTCATAATTTTGTAGCAGTTAGTAAATGTTGCTAATGAATTGTTAGATCTCTAGAGATTCTAGAACAGAAAATAGAGAGTTTTTCAGATGTAATATTAGTAATATTCTTTTTTAAAAACTAGATGCATCTACTGAATTTCGATAGGAATACAAATAAAAAAAGAATATATTTCCTAAATATGCTGAAATTATTTTGTTTTTGAAAAATTATGCTTGAATCTTTCAAATTTCAATTCTAATTAGGTTGTCACGAGTTCAAGAAGACAAAAGATAGTAGCTATGAACACAAATGTCAAAAATTCTAATTTAAAATGCATGCTTTGTAATTCTTATGAATTTTATAGAATCGCAACTCATATATATACATACATTGCCCTATATAAAAATCACAAGTATCTTGGATCATGTTGAATTTCTGAGAAAAAATACATAAGCTGTGCAATTACTGTGTGCCTTTCTAATATTGGAAACCTCAGTTACCATAAGAAACTTCAAATCAAATTTGTTAGTAAATGTTTTTTCCCCTCTCAAACAGACATAATTCTCTAATGCACTTTTCAAAAGACAAATACGACTCTAATCTCTTTGTGGTTCTAAAGCAGCTTTATTTTAATTTGATCTGATTTACACCACACTCTAGGCAGCACGGGGACCATTGGTGACAGACCATGTAATTTTAAACCCTGGTCAAGTGACGAGGACAAAATCTGAGCTGCATCCCACTCTCCAAAACTCTCCACCATGGGAACGCGAGGTCTTTGAACCTCGATAAATTTAAAATGCTTCAGTCCCTCCAAACGGTGAATCTTCAGGTGTACCAGGATTTAAAACAGTGGTTTGAGGGCTAACGCTGCAAAAGCCAGTTAAACATCAAGAAGAGAAGAATTCTGTACTGAACTCTTAGTCCCTTGCCCCCCCCCCCCCCCTTCAATTGGGAATTCATAAAATAGAGAATAAAACAGTTCAGTTATTTTTTTTGTTTTGTTTTAGTTACCTTTTGCATTCAAATCAAAAGTAGCTACGGAGATTTCGAACAACATTTATTACGCAATAACGATAGAGTTACGTGTTGTAAAAGTAAAAGATTATATGGGACGGGGAAATACACTGCTGGTTGTTAAAACTGCAGTACCAAGAAAGAAGGATCCGACGAATGTCAAAATTACATGAGTGGAAGAATTGGTTAGGATATGCAAATCATTAGTTTTTCAGCGTATTTAAACGATGCAGGAGGGAGAAACGACAGCTGAAGCACTGCAAAAAATAAAAAGTTGTGTAGCGGATTTCTCATTTGAAAAGCGCTTTGTGCGATCGAAGTCTGCTCAGAATATCGTGTTATTCTTCAGATAATAAGAAAAAAGGCTTACCAGCAAGTGTCGGAATTCGATAAAGGCAGAATCGCTGCCTATCGAGAGTGTGGATTATTATTCACTTATATCGCCCATCTCACTTGCCGAAATCCAACCACTGCTATGCGAATATGGAATCAATGGGTTGCTGAGGGTAATACTGAACGGCATGTAGGATCTCCACACTCTTACATAAATAACATCCGATAGCCCAGTCATATTGTGAGTAGTGGAGTGAAATTACAAAATTAACTTTGAGTGAATCGAAGCTAAATTATATGTAGCTATATCTGTATATTTTTTTACTCGTGCCTTAAAGATGTCTCTGACTGAGTCGATCATTGCAGCCCTAAAACGGTTTTTTGGTTAACATAATAAACGCACCAAGTGTTTTTTTGTTTTTTTTTTATACTGCTAAAAAATGTTTGAGTGAGCTAACTCAAAAATTAAGAAACAGTTTGAAAAAAAATCCAGATAGAGAAAAATTAGTAAGTTATTTTACTTCAGGGGGAATACCAGTTGAATTTCCTTCCGACTAGAGTTTCGAATTTTGGTAGTTCGTTAAATCGTTTAAATACCATTTAAGGCGTGTTGTGAGGAATTCGAGTTTAACACATGAAAAGTTTAAAACAATTAATAATACTGGTGGAAAGTATATTGAACCCGCGTCTAATGACTCCTTTACAATTGGAGAAAAATGATTTTGAAATATTAACGCCGAGTTATTTTTTGATAGGCAGATCAATAAACACAATATCAGAACCAGAACTAATTGAGCTAAATGATAACAGACTTAGCAGGAGGCAGAGTACGAAGAGCTATTCAACATCTTTGGAAAAAGGTTTGGAAAGAGAATATTTAAATACCTTAGAACAAAGATCAAAATGGAAGTTTGGAAAATCAAGCATAAAAAAGAACCTTTAGTGATTGCAAGAGAAAATACAATTTACTTATATCTAAAAATTAAGAATTAAAAATTAAATTAAAATTAGAATTAAGGTTATTTATTCACAGGACCGTGAAAAGGAAGGTATAAGCGCGGTGGAAGTGCAAACATCAATTATGTTTTGAAAATACTCTAAGCAAAATATACAGTTTTCCTATAAATAGTAAATAAATTTTGCTTGTATTCATGCGTTATCTAACTTCTTTAATTGTGAATTTGTATCATTATGTTAATCTAAAACTTATGTTTTCTAGTACTGAATGTTTGTAAACCATGTCAAGTTCGAATCTACATATCTCCTTTTTAGAGAGGTGGCGCTGTGAGCGAGCATTGCTTTTAATACATAGTGAAATATTTGTGAATGTTTAAGTGGTAGTGTATACAGGTGTAGCCATTGACTTTTTTCTCAAATCTGAATAAATTACATCCATTTCTTTTGATGTTTTTATTTGGGGAATCCTTGTGATATTCCAAATCAGACTTTCTTTTTTAAATTTAATATGTGCACAACAATTTATAATTTGTTGTTAATTTTATTAAAGAATATGTTTATATACAATTATTTCCGGATATCGAATCCGACTAATATATACTTTTTGAAATTTTCACAATTATAGCGATTCAGATTCTTACAAATTATTTTTAGAACTAAAATTCGTTACATTATTTCCAAGTTTCATTTCAATTCAGAAATATAGCTAAATAAAAGCGAAAATTGTCGTTCTAAAACCATCTTTAACCCATCAATCTTAGTTTGCTAATGCATAACTGTGGCTTTTTAAATTTGTTTTAAACTTTAAACTGACTTGTTTAGTCTTTTGCTTTAAGTTAGATTTACGGTTATTTAACTTTGTGTGTGTGTTCGCGTGCGTGCGTGCGCGCGCGCGTGTGCGTGCGTGCGTGTGTGTGTGTGTGCGTGTGTGCGTGTGTGTGTGTGTGTGTGTGTGTGTGTGTGTGTGTGTGTGTGTGTGTGTGTGTGTGTGTGAATGAGTAATGAGTGAGTAATTCACGTTTTCACGTTAATTTCATCTTAAAAGCTTTCAAATTTGTAACGGTCCTGAAACCTCCAGGACTTCAAGCAAATAATTAACTGTTTATAACCGCCTAACGTGAGAGAAACTGTAACTTCAAACATTTGCAAATCATGTAGTCATTGAATTTAGAGTACTTGTTATGTAAGCCATATCATCATGTTATCTGGACCAATTAGAAGTTATATGAGTTTTTGAATTTCCGATTGCCGTTTTGCTTAAAACCTCGCCGTACTTTCGAAAGCATTGATACGGAACAATTTATAAAAAAATATCACTCTACTTTGGTGTTGATCATTTGGCAATTTCTTGATTACAAAAAATGTTTCCAAACAAGTTAAATAGTCGTTTGAAGATTCTTTTCAATACAAACTAGGGATACCACTTCTGCTAAAGTAGTAAAGCGGAATCAATGAGTTTCCTCTAGAATTGTTACATCTTCGATGGCAGCGACATTTTATAGTTTAATATTTGTCAATACTGTGTGACGTTGGGAATACATAAAGCAGTTGTATGCCAAAGTACCACATATGCTGGCATTCCACTAACTGTACAATCTTAAGAGGTAAAATTAAAGCGGCTTCATGAACTTGTCACTTGCACTTTTTTGGATTGGTGCAACGCCTAATTTACGAACAAGTTCTGATTTGTCTTTGAATAAGAGATTATAAGCATACAAAGTTTTGGAAACAACAAAACACACGTAATAGAGCCAAGAAGATTATTGAGTTTACGCATTCAGAGGAGGCAGCGCCTTAGCATGAGTTGGAATTTTAATTAGATGGCACACCTGATATTTACATATTCAAAGGTGTTTACTTATTGCTACGTGGTAGCAGGATAGATTCTAGACTCCGTTATAACACTACGCTTCAACATTTGGTTCTATTTACTCCTTATGTATAATGCCCATCTATACCATTAACAGAGGTAATTCATCGTACATGAACAAGAAGTATTTTTTATATGAATTTATGTGGTCCCCTACAAACAACCATAATCTCATTAGAAATCTTTTGGATGTCCTAAAGGTTACTACATATATGCCCCTTTACCTCTTTCAACTAGTCTTAAAGAAATTAAAACTACTCGAATGAAGGGATGAACATTGCTAGTATTTACGATGCTTGATCACCCCATTCGAAACATGAACAATCACTGTAAGCTATGTGCTGAGATCTGAAGTAGTCACATACCATATTATTCTGTTAGAGTCCGGGAATTTGAGCTAACTGGGCTACAATGAACTATCAAGGAGCATGGACAATCTAATTTATCAAGAAAAATTTTAATGAATCGAAATTAATCAACATTAGCGTTTGAGGCGATCTGGATTATAAGCGTCTTGATAAAGCGGAAATAAAAATTATTCAAAAATATTACTTACAGTTCAGAATATTTGTTTAAAAAAGCTTAGACTTTAAATTCCTTTTAATTTGATTTTTTTGATTACAAACTCGGATTTATATATATGTGAAACTCGAGCTGTACTGCATCATGCAGTTTTCATCTTTAAATATTTTGTTAATAACCTAAATGAAACATCATCGCAAAATTGATGAAAATTGTTTCCATATTTATACATAATCATTTTCTTTCGAGAATAAACACATTTGCTACTTTCAAGATCAATTTTGATGTAGTTCAAAACTTCTTTACTTTTCCCTTTTTGTGTTGATTTTACCATCGTTTGCTAAGCTACTGGAAGTCAGTGTATATAATTTTGTGTGTGTTTTTCTAACTCTTAAACTGTTTGAGTTATAACCTCTCCCCTTTAAATAGAAAAGCATGACATTCTCATAGACCTTCTATACAACGCATTCCTATTATTTTTAGAAAACATTAAAAAAATTGTCCCTAGAAATATAGACAATTTTAAGTTATTCTTGAAGAACCTTCTAAAAGGTTTTTAATAACAAAGTTTCAAATGAAGTCTCTTTTGTAGTCCCATGAGCTCTTAAATGGTCCAAAAATTAATTTCTCAAAACTCATTTTGGTATTTGTACTTTGTATGTCAATAGACTTTCTTGTTTTTTTTTTAAATATTTGTTAATTCCAAATAAATATACAACCTAATGCTCATATAAAGAATAATTTTAAAACATCTGAAAGACCAGTATGGCCACAGTGACTTAGTGGTTATGGCCACAGTAACTTAGTGGTTATGGCCACGAGCTTGTAGCTGGCGTGCCATAAGTTCGAGTCCTATTACCATTGAATACTTATCGTGTAGAGGAGCTGATGCACATTAAATCTGTCATAGCTCAAAGTCTTCTATTTGTCATGCGTGCTAGTTTGTAAAATGAGGGCCAGTTTCAGTGACGTTCTCATCCACTCAAAATTACGAGGTCCGTCGCCAAAAGCCCCTGCGTTGGTTTATAGTGGGCGTTAAGAAACACTCTACAGACCAAATATTAAGGTTGCAATCCTATCTACATAAGGTCGTTTACACTTTATGGAAACAATTTTAGTTGTTAATATTTATCAATAAATATCGCATTTTTGTGGCTATTTGCCTCTATCTGTTAGCCATGGTTTTTGACAATATCTCTAGCTCGAATTTTCCATGAAAGTAAACTCTTTCTTAGTAATGTAATGTACATTTTTCTCGATTCCTCTTGAACCGTTTCCCAATGTCTGTTCAGTGTTCTTGGATGCCGTGTTTTCCTAAGGCTCGTTTTAATAAACTGAAATCATAAAAGTCCATTGGAGAAGCTTAGGGTAATTTTACATGTATTTCATCAAATGGGATACATTTTGTTCCTGTTTCTGATCCTTCTTTGCTAAATAAGTGGCAGTCAACTTGGACATATGACTAGAGGTTTTGCCCATATGAAGCTCAACCTTAGCGCGATATCCTTTCCATATAAAGCTGGAATTTCTTCTTCAAAAGTTGGTTCTAAAATATTCCGCTAATATAGAATTAATTAATTTTAGCTTTACATGGGACTTTTCGATGTTTAATTTACCGCTGTTAAAAAACCCTGCGACTATCATGAATCCCTTTGGGAACTTTTCTGTACACTGGCGGAGCCATTTCGTACGGTCATTTCCATCACTTGAGAAACAGGAAATTGATCTTCTTTTATTACAGTCACTTAAATATACCCATGCCTCCTCAAGTGTTACCACAAATTTCCATTTTTTAGCAGCTTGGTGTGTTTTTTATATAATTTTCTACACTTTGTTTTTCTTTCGCAATATGTTTTGGTAAAAACAGACGAAATTTTGGTTTAATTATCTTTTTATCTAAAAATCTTATGAATCTTATTTTAATTACAGTGCCGGAAGACATTCCTAGTTTCGATGCAATGAATCTTTGAGTTGGTGGAATTTCTTTTAGAATCAGATACTTCATTTTCTTGATAGTTGCCTGTATTTGAGGAATCTTGGGAAGAGGTTTCGTGGTCGTATTTTCATTTTGACTTTCATTTAGACCTTTTTCCCCTTTCAAATTTAATATATTTTAAATATGTTTTTTAAATGCAATAATAAAAAATTTTACGCCACTTTAGAATTTATTGATACGAATATTTCTCCTCGGAAAGCGCAGTTTCGTAACCTTCGAGCTATATATCAATTTTAGGTGTTATTTTTAAAATAAATATTTTCTCTTACTTTGCAATCAAAATAAAATATTAGCAGAGGATTATTCTGAAGTTGCTAAACTTGTATCTCAAAATGCAAACGAGAAAATTAATTGCAAAGTCGTTTCCATAAAGGGCGAACGACCTTCTGTATAATAGAGTAGAATCAGGAATTCGAGTCCTGGTGCTGTTGAAGGCAATTATACAGAATAACCGAAGCCAATGAACAAGAAATTGAAATCTTCCTCGAAGTCTGACATTTTACGTAGAAATTTGTAGAGTAAGGCATCAAATCAGATATCGTCATCATCCAACCGTGGTTCGAAATTACTACGCTAGGTTAGTTCTAAGTTACTGGTAATCCATTATATTGTTTTTAAATAGCTTTTACATAAAAATGATCAATACTAAAATAATATTCCATCCATCAATTACGCGAAAGATGCACAATGGGTTTTAATTTTTTTGGCAAAATAAACTGATATAATTTTTAAAAAATTGCATCTACACAAAACCCCTTACAAAGTATTTAAGGACTTGAATTACTAACATTTTTTTCCAAATTAAATAATCGCCCATTGTTCTTAATAAGAAAGGAAAAAATTCTTGGAGATATTTTTCTGAAGTAAATGTGTTATATGATAACAAGCTTGTAATAGTTTGAAACATAGTAGTAATAAAATGAATTGAGTTTTTCTTATAATTCATTTAATGTAATTTTTAAAAAAATTATAGGTTTAATTAAAATTTTCATTTAACATATCCTTCTCTAAATTTCATTGTACATCCAAAAAGTGCTTACATAATTTTAAAGTGATAAATAAATCTTTGCAGTTCATTCATATGAATCAAGATATACTTTCAGCATAGACTTCTTTTATGAGAATAAAATTGGAGTAATTTGGAGAATAACTCTAATATATATTTTATTTTTAATTTATACATAATAAAATGCCTATTAAAACGTATATTTTTTATGCTCATTTTTTTAAATTATGGAATATATATATATAGCCCTCGTATCTACATATATCCTCAAACCACTGTATGAGAATTTTATTTCTATAATTTTTATAATTATTTTCTGACTCATATATAACTTATATGGCCATCTACATATCAATGCTTAGACATATAGAACTGCAACTATAAAAATAATTTAATTGAAGTCTTGAGAGATATTTACATATTTGCATAAAAGCAATTTTTTATGTAACTCCAGTTTATATAACAGTCCTGTGATAGATCGGTAATTCACAATCCTATGAAAGAGAATCATTCTTTTTTTCCTTTACAAAATGTTGATCGTAATTCACATCGACCCCCTGCTTCTTTTCTGATAGATTTTCAAGATAAAAAGAAGTAGTAAACATCCTGTTCGTTGTATTTCGCAATTCTACTTTATCATTAGAAACGTAAAGATGACACAAAAAGGTTAATGTCTAGGTTAGAAAGTTAATATGGTGGTAGGTGTGGCTCAACGTAAAATTTTATTGCAGTTTTATATTATGTGTTTTATTCGGCTTATTTATTTATTTTAGGCTGAAATACTTCGAGGAAATCACAAAGAAAAATATATATAAGTCCAACCTTGTCATCACAAAAAAGAATAGGGTTTTTATTTTCAAATTTAATGGGCAATATGCACTACAGAGGTAGGGCAGAGGATCTAAGAATTCTGTAAGAATAATATTGATGCAATTACTGGTAAAGAAATGGGACACTAATGATATAGTTTATTTTTAATAGTTATTTTGACTTTGCATTCTAAGTTTACAAAAGTCTATATTTAAAATAGTGTTTTTGTAAGGTACTGATTTTAGTTCACTTCGATTTTTTTTTTTTACAATTTATTTTTGTCTGCACTTTGCAGCTAATGTATTTTTACATATTAAAAGCAGAATTTTCTAAAATCAAGATAGAAAAACTACTTAAAAGTATTTTTAGATTAAGACAAACAAATAAACAAAAATAAACAAGAGATAATATTTCAAGTTATATCGAAATATAGTGAATGTCATTCTTACACTAACCCTTTAACTTAAAAAACGCAAGAATACTCAAATATCTTGAATTTATCAATGTTATAATCTAATAATCATATGTATATATACCAAATAATGCTTTTACATGGTATTAGGTTTTGAAAACTATCTTATAGTATTTCAATATTAATTATATTACTATTATATTCATAATATTAAGGCGATATGGTACCATCTTCACAATTTTTTTAATTTTTAATATTTGAAATTTGGTTTTAATTGTATTTTATAAAGGTTAATATTTAATAATAATTCCATGCAAATTTTTTTTAATTTGTTGCAAAATATTTGTAAAATTTAAATTTTTTTAGCTTTTTAATTTTTTAAATCCCTAAGGCTTTTTTAAATATGTCTCTTTTCTTTCAAACATTTTTTTCCAAGTACCTTATAATATACTACATAAAACTGTGCATGGGTATTTTTCTGCTGCTTCTCTTTAATTTTTTATTAATTTTTTTATAGTTAAACTTCCAAAAATTCGCCAAAAAAAACAACATTAATTTTGATTTTGAAATTTTTTAGAAAAAGTACTAAACATGTTAGAGCTAATTCCATGCACAGTTTTACAAAACATACATTTCAGAACATGTATAAAAGATTTCAAACCCATACTTCAATTATCAAAAAAGCCTTAGGGTTTTGAATAACAGTATGTGACGGGTGCTTACGCGTTTCACTAACCTTCTCTTATAAACTTTTAAATTGTATTTATTTTGACCAATCCCCACTGAGAGCTGGAAGTGTGACTTATGTAAATAAGATAGTTTCGTGTTTAGCGAGTTCGAAAGAGATATAAAAGGGAGAAATGAAATGAAGAGAAAGATGACTAAGCGGTTTGAGGGAGGATGACTAAGCGGTTTGATAGAGTAGAACTCCGTGTTTGGGATTAAAAAGTAAACTACGTCGTTGTCCAAGAAGGTGTTTTTAACCGTCTAGCTTAATGAAGTGAAATTTGAAGATTATTTAAGGCGGATCAGAAGTTATTGAAGATATCCTAGATTATAGCCAAGTTATAAATTCTACTCGTTCCAGGTTACTTCTGAAGAAGATTTCAGGTCTGTAACTTTTGTGGCTTAAATTTAAATGTGTAGTTTGATTGTACGTGTTATTTCCCCTCGTGATATCAGTTAGTATTCCGTCGTCCATAATTGAATTCTGATAATACTCCATGATAATTTATTGTTCTTAAAGTTGATTATTAATTGTAGAATTGTGTCTTAAAGAAATAATAAATAAGTGATTTATTATTTGAGTAGTCTTTAATGATGAATACTACATATCCTAACATAGATAATATGCAAAGGGGTAGTGGGAGACTACGACACTGGCGCCCAAACGAAATACCGGAATTAAGAGCAGGTGCAGGATTTAGAGTTTTGCCGGAGTTATTTTTTTCGGGTAAAGAAAATGTGTTTGAGTTTTTAAATAATATTGATGATAATATAGCTTACTATGAAATACCGGCGAATCTATCGTGTGCATATTTAAAAGGTCATTTAGTTGGGAGAGCGTTAGACTGGTTCCAAGTGATTGGGTTCGAGTGTGTAAATGAAGAAGCGACTGCATTTGCAACACTTAAAAAGAAATTGTCAGATAGTTTTCCGGTAATACGGAATAAATCAGAGCTAGAAGCTCAGTTTTTTTCGTCAAAACAACGGAGAGGTCAAGCCCCGTCAGACTTTATTTTTCAAATGTTAAAATTACATAAAACCTTGGAATTAAATTATGATGAGATAAAGTTGATTGATCACATAGTAATGCGACTAGAACCCCAAATAATGGATTATTTAGAAGTTCGAAACCCCACAACGAAAACTCAATTGATAGAGTTGGTAGACCGGTATGAGGAACGTCATAACTGCAGGGAAAATCAGGGTTCGAGTAATAATTTTGCTAGACGAAGTTGGGATGTGATAGGAATCCTGAGGAAAGAAGGAATAATAGAAACTGGAGAGATACTGGGGTCGGAAATAGTCAAAATGATCAAAGAGGACTAGGCAGGGGTGCGAATAATTTTCCTCGTCGTAATTATCAAAATCAAGGATTCGAGGGTGGAAATCGATACAATCAGTCACATCAGAGAACAGACCGGTATCAGAACCGTAGGATGGTGGTTAGGAAGGGTCCTAATGATGATTCAGCAAAACAGAATTGGAGGCGTGTTGATTGCAACAGCGAAAGGCAAAGAAATGCCAATTTAAACTTTCAAAGAGATCGTAATGAGTCAAATCCTCCTAATAGAATTAGACTTAATTCATTGAGATTATCACCAGTTGAACTTCCGTATGTGCCGATTTTGTTGAATGATACTTTTTTAAAAGCGCTCTGGGATACAGGTGCGGAAAAGTCATTTATTTCAGAAAAAACGTACCGGTCGTATTTTTCTTTCTGTCCTTTAAAAAAATCGTTAGCTGAAGTAGTTACAGCTCAAGGGTCACAGTGCAGAAATTTAGGCACAGTTGAGTTGAAAATTAAAATAAGAGAATTTTCGAAATTATGGAAATTTCATGTGATTGCTGAGATGAAAGATCCATGCATCATAGGTGTGGATTTTATGTCACATGCAGGGATTACTTTTGATTTTGTTAAAAAATCGTTGGTCATTCCGGATTCGAAAACGGAAAAAGTGGCTGTTATGTTGTCTAGAAACCCGTTAGAAAGTAATGAGGAACCAAAAGTGTCTTGTGCGGTGATTAGATCGTTAGTATTATCTTCTAGAGAACAATTAAGAGAGGAACAGAGAAATGACCCGGAGCTTGGGCATATTATGAAGTTTTTGGAAAATCCGGACGATAGTTCTGTTAATGAATCGATCTGCAGAAATTGGTCCAATGACTTTAAAATCGTTGACGGTTTGCTATATTATGCAAAGTATACAACCACACTAGGTGAATTAAGGGTATTTATACCTAAAACATTACGTAAAGATGTTATGCGAGAATTTCATGACTCGCCTATGGCAGGTCATCTAGGCAAAAAGAAAACCTACTTAAAATTAAAGGACGCGTGTTATTTTCCGTACATGAGGAAATACATTTATAAATATGTAGCAACCTGCGACCAATGCCAAAAAGTCAATTATAAAAACGGATTACCAGCTGGTCAATTAATTCCCATAATAACGAATTTTCCGAATGAAATCGTGTCTTTAGATTTGTTAGGCCCATACCCTGCAACTAGTCCAGAACGCTATAGATTTATTTTAGTAATTACCGATAATTTTTCTAAATGGGTTGAAATAGTTCCCTTAAGGAAAGCTTCGGCTAAAGCAATTGCCAATGCATTTTTTGAGAATTATATTGCGCGTTATGGAGCTCCTGTAAAGTTAATTACAGACAATGGTCCCCAAATGATATCCGAAGTTTTCGAGCAAGTGTGTCGCAGATTGCACATAAAACACGTTAAAACTGTGGTATATCGTCCACAAGCTAATCAAACAGAACGAGTCAATCGCACTCTTTTAAAAATGATTTCGAGTTTTGTCGCGGATAATCACACTAACTGGGATCAATTTCTGCAAGAGTTCGGTTATGCAATTAGGACAGCAGTACATGAGACAACGGGTAAAACACCGGCGGAATTATTTTTAGGTCGAAATTTAATCACTCCTTTTCAGAAATTAGTTATGGTAACTGATGGATCAGATTTAGTTTGTGGGAACATAGAAAGGTTGTTTGAGGAAGCTAGAGTTCATACAAAGCGCCAGCAAGAGAAGTGGGCGAAATATTATAATAAAAAGAGGCGTGAAAATAATGTGAAAGTTGGTGATCTAGTATTAGTTCAAACTCACCCGTTAAGTTCAAAATGTAAAAAAATAGTAGGTAAATTTATGCCAAAGTTTGAAGGCCCATATAAAGTTCTGAGTGTAAAAAATAATAATAATTTAGTAATATTAAAATTTGGTAAAAGAATAACGGTTAATGTGGATCAGGTGAGAATTTACTATCAAAGAGAAGACAGTGTTGCCGAGTCGGAAAGTAACACTAGTAGTAATCATGGTGCAGTGACATCAATCAGGTCAGATGATGCGCAGTCGTCATTGGTGCAATCGGAGAATGATAGGGGTGGTCGTAAAGGATCGAAATCAGGAAATGTAAATGGTAGTAGAGATATAGTTGCGAATAGACGCGATGGAGTAGAGGTGAGAAAAAAACGTGGACGGACGGAATCTACTGTTTCTTCGGGGGATAGCGCGTATAATTTCAGGAAAAAAAGACCTGTATGTGCTGAGAGAGAGAAAAGAGGAAGGCCTGACTCATGGATTGACAATGTACGGAAGAAGAGACCAGAGGCCCAAGCAGATCGTGAGAAAAGAAAGATTTCCTCGTCAATGTCCTCTCGTCCCTCCAGGAAGCGTTATAGAAAGGTGGAAGAAAATAGTTCTGAAAGAGCAGTTCCAGGACCATCCCACAGATTCAAGTATAACAGACCTCATCAGGAAAGGAGCTGTCCATACAATCTTCGGAGCCGACGTCGAGTGGACAACAGCCAGGTTCCAGTTCTCACAGAAGAAAACAACGCCTCAGCAGGAGCATATCAACTTCAACGGACTCGATGGATGAAGAGACCCAGAAGGTTAGAGCGCAGAGTGGACAACCCTAGGACAAGGTCATCCAGCACAGAAGCCATGATGGGAGACAAAGCCTATGCAGATTGGATCTAAAGACTAGTCAGGTTGTATAATTCTAATTTGTTTATTTTTCCTCTGACAGACAGTTCGGAGTATTTTCCATGTGGGCTAGTCTAATTTTTTTGTAAAGTTAACGTACAAAAGTGTCACTGAGTTGTGTGCATTTTCATATCGGTTGAAAAGACTTTTGTATTAATTTTTTTTCCAAATTGTGGAAAAACATTTGTTGAATTGCAATTGTTTTGCTACACATTAAAGACGTGGCTTTATATGTGAGATTACTTGTATTGTTTGTTGTAATATATTCTATGTAAAATGTATATATTTTGTGTGTAATTATTAAGATGTATAAGTAATGTCTGGTTTCTGGGCGCGGCGTAATTAGGAATACTAACAAAAAACATTAACAGCGCAGCGCGATTGATTGGGAATTTTTGAAAATGAAACCAGATAAGGGTTATTTTGTTACTAAACTATATATATATAATATAATGTATGCCATATTTTATGTCAATAAGGAAGTTGTGTAAAAGTTCTGTGCATTTAATGTCATGTTTTAGAAAAAATTGACAAGGTTTCCTTTCAGGGCAGCAGTCCCTGAACATAGTGATGTGATGAAAGTTTGATGTCGTATGAAGATACTGTATAAAATTTTTGTATTTATTAGCACTTAAGTAAAGTGCATGATCAGGGTTTTTTCCTTGAAAGGTTTTCCCCTGATCTTCGCCCGAATGGGATGCACTGTAGGGAACCTAATATTGTGAAAGATAAATAAATTAGAGTGGAGTGCCCTTTTGAGTAGTCATTTCTGTGTGCTAGTTTAATTAAAGTTTCTAACTTAGAGAGTTAAAATTTTCTGCTAATTCAGTGTTTTCAGGCATTATAAAGTTCGTGAGTTAAAACTTTCTACAAGTTTAGTATTTTCAGGCGTTATAAAGTTCGTGAGTTAACTTTTTACAAGTTCAGGCATTCTAGAGTAGTTAAAATTTGTGCAGGTTCAGTGTTTTTCAGATGTTAGGTAAATTAAGCGAATTCTTGCAGGTCGTTTAGACCGTCAATAAGTCACGCTTTCTTTCTCGGAGGGGGGTTGTGACGGGTGCTTACGCGTTTCACTAACCTTCTCTTATAAACTTTTAAATTGTATTTATTTTGACCAATCCCCACTGAGAGCTGGAAGTGTGACTTATGTAAATAAGATAGTTTCGTGTTTAGCGAGTTCGAAAGAGATATAAAAGGGAGAAATGAAATGAAGAGAAAGATGACTAAGCGGTTTGAGGGAGGATGACTAAGCGGTTTGATAGAGTAGAACTCCGTGTTTGGGATTAAAAAGTAAACTACGTCGTTGTCCAAGAAGGTGTTTTTAACCGTCTAGCTTAATGAAGTGAAATTTGAAGATTATTTAAGGCGGATCAGAAGTTATTGAAGATATCCTAGATTATAGCCAAGTTATAAATTCTACTCGTTCCAGGTTACTTCTGAAGAAGATTTCAGGTCTGTAACTTTTGTGGCTTAAATTTAAATGTGTAGTTTGATTGTACGTGTTATTTCCCCTCGTGATATCAGTTAGTATTCCGTCGTCCATAATTGAATTCTGATAATACTCCATGATAATTTATTGTTCTTAAAGTTGATTATTAATTGTAGAATTGTGTCTTAAAGAAATAATAAATAAGTGATTTATTATTTGAGTACTCTTTAATTATGAATACTACATATCCTAACATAGATAATATGCAAAGGGGTAGTGGGAGACTACGACAAGTATATGTACAAAAATTCAACATGGAGAAATATGAATTTGAAGTTTTCATTCCATGAATAGCATGATATAAAATTCATCGAATAGTCTGAAACTTTTATGAAATGTTAATTAGCTTATTTAAAACTACTTACCATAAAAAATTGCACAAATGTAGAACAATTAAACAGTATGCTGCCATAATGAATATATAGAAAAAAACGAATGAAAGATCAATATTTCATAAAACATTAACTTAAAAATTATTTTAAAAAAATACACACACTTCAGAGCTAATTCCATGCTCAGAGCTAATGCACAACATGTACAAAAGATGTTTATGCCTTTATTTTTATTTCCATGATTTTAAAAGCCTTCGTGTGTTAAGTATTGTACACGAATGAAAGCAAAATCAACTAACAATTTATAAGTAAAATATATCAAAATCTAAGCACTGCATATGTGCATTTGTTTAAATAAATATCTTAAAATATTTTAATAATAAAAGTGTTGAATTTCACACACATGGGATATATATATATATCACCAAAAACAAATATATAAAAATGGGAGAGTTTTTCTATTCTTGCGAATTAGATTTTTAATTATCTGAGTTATCAAAATGAGATTTAGTATTTGTGCTTTGGGAGAATCAGTTTTGAAGTTTTAATTTCATTCATAATAATATCATAAAAAGCAAGCACAACTTTTAAATCTTGACCAAATCCATTTGATCTTCCCAGTAAATAGTTCACAAACTAGAATTTTTGCGTGAATTGCACAATTCTTTCTTAAAATGATTTATTACTGCATATATAATGTCAATCTCATTGATGCGCATTAGAAAAATAATTAATTCATTTTTTATCAGGCTCTTTTCTAGCAGATAATCTGAAATTTGGCGTTGTAGTTGCCGTTTAGCATCAAACATTGCTCCATTACTTAATGAAAAAGGCTGGTAAAGCTTTGAAATTTTGGGGGCATATTTATAAAGATTCGGAGTATCAAATAAGCCAATAAAAAAAATTTCGATAGTTTAATGATTTTTAGGGTACTATATCGCCTTTAAAGTATCTTTTAGAAATGTATTCTTACACTATTTTTTCTTCGTTTCATCCCTACCCTGTTTAATAGGTAAATATAGGGGAAGGTTTTAAATGACCTTAAACCTGTGTTTAATCCTACAATCTCAGTTCTTAAGGTCAAGACTGTGACAAGACTGCCAAGACAAGTTCTTATACAACTGTGGCTGTCTTATTTTGACCTATACTGTCTTGTTACATTTCTTTTTATTGCTTAGCTTTATTAGATTTGAGGCAATTTCGTATATGATTAACGGTTATGTATATATATAGTAAATTTCCAAATATTTTTTAGCACTTAAGCTCCATAAGAATCCTGTTAAATTTCGTACTGTTACGAAAAGCTTTAAAACCTATATCACTCTACTCTGGTAATTACAAGCCTTTTTTCAAAATTTTATCAACCTTTCAGATATTAATATAATTAAAATAGTAAAGATCTTATTTATTCTTACAAAATAAAGATATTTACTCTATAACTAGCTATGATTTTGAAGATTTATTAAAGCTATAGATATGAGTGACATATATATTTATTCGTTTAGAAAGTTACAGTAATTATGATTTTAATAATGTTGCAAGTTTCCACAAATTTGAAATTTTCATTGAATTAGAATTAAAAGAAAACTATATTAATTTTAATAGTTATATATCATTGTATAAACAGAGATTAAAAGTTTACCTCAGGGTGGACCTGTTAGCGATAGCTCAGCTAATGCATATTTACATTATTAGGAATTTTTTTATATTAATACAGCTTTTTAGTTTTAGATATACAAATAATCTAATTGCTTTGTGTATAAAAATAGTGTATTTATTCATAATATTAATTTTTTATCATACATATTTTGACCAAAAATTAAAACTAACAATAACCCTTCTAAAACAGATTATCCTGATTTAATTTTGTGTATTATACATATGAATTATATGGCAATAGGTTTGATAAAAAAAAAGGTACATTTAATTTTATTACTATTAAGTTACCTTTCTGAGATTTCAATATTCCTATTTCTATTTATTGAAATATTATTCTTAATTATTCAGTAGCAACGAAGACGTTAGAAATAGCTAAGTAGCAACACATGGGTTTGCAAAAAAACATATATAATTTTTAATTTTACAATGTTTATTAAATATTGGTTAGATCATGACTGTTTTTTTAACTTTCTTTGTGATTACATTTTGAATAAATTAAAGGCTAATGGCTGCATTAAAAAAATTTATTTAGATTGGTTCAATTTTTTTTTCTTTGCATATATTTCTGTTTACTTAAATTCTTTAGCTTGGTTTAAAAGTTTTATTTTTATTGGCTTTTACTTTTCATTCTTACAACATTCCCAAGATGACACCCCAAGTTATATTTTTTAATAAATTATATTTTCTTTTCCCGTCGCTTTGAATTTTTTCCTTTGTCTTTTCATTTTAATACATTTTTTTCTATTTTTTCCATTTTCCGTTTTTTTTAGTTACAATTATATCTCGTTTTTTAGTATATTTTTCATTTTTTCGTATGTATGATACTGTTCTGTTTTGGTGGAAGGTTTCAGATTGATGTGCTTTGGCCTCTTTAAATATTGCTTTTTTTATTTAGATATTTCATTTTCATTCTTATTAAGTATGTAGATTATTTTTTTTACTTAATTTTTTTAGTTGCCATCTGTAATTAGTAAAATGATTTTTGTATTATTCTTCTAGTATTATGTTTATAATCTTTAGTATTTATGGAATATTATTCTCACATTAATTTCTCTTCTTTACATCTCAGTAGCACTGGCAAATATAGAGGAATCTTGGATGGATTTAAAATTTATCTCCAACCCTAAAACCTTAGTTCCTAAAATTAAGAGTGTTATTTCATTACTGTGGCTATATCTTATTTTTGACCTATATTGTCTTTTTATATTTCTATTTATTGCTTTGCCCAATAAGATTTATGGCAATTTAGAATATGATTATTACTTATATGAGTAATATCCTCATAATAAAAATCTTTATTCGTAATTAAATTTAAAAATTCAGCAATAAAAGAAATTTGCTATGTTTTTGACATTTTGCCAAAATGATTATTAAGAGAAAAAGGGCATTTTAATCCGCATAAAACGCATCGTTCTGAGAAAGCAACAAATACGCAAACCTTTATATGGTCTGGATGTTACAGAATCAGCCAAAAACTATTATTAATAACTAGTTTTTTCAGTGTAATCCGAATTACACACGAAAAATAAATCAAAAATAAGCTTCGCTATGATGCAGAAATAAAACTTGAATTCTTTCACTACATTTAACTTTTGTATCACAAAAGAAATTTTAGGCAATTAAAAAAATAAAACATCCCCCATCAATAAAAAAAAGGTTAGGGAAAATCAGATTATTTTCAACTACAAATTATTTGGTTTTTTATTGTAATTCATGGTCAAACAGAAAAAGAAATTTTTTTTGGTAAGATTAATTTCAATTTTCTGACGGAAGTTTATCCTATTTTCTTATCTCGATCACAGGTAACAAGAAAGTCTGCAACGCAGTGAAACAGACAATATTTTTGAAGGGGTTATCTACTAAAACTTTTTAGATTTTGTAAGTCAAATGCTTTGATATTTATTTTAAAATTTTGTTAAAAAAGCCGACACTTTTAAGAAATAGCGTCTCATAAAAAGGAACTTTTTAAATTTATTATCGTTTTAGGAACACAGAGAAGTGCTCTTGTGTTGAAATCTAACAATGGGTGGTGAGTGAGAATTATATACAGGTACGTCACGCATAAATCTGCACGAGGGATATTGGCAACAAACCTTGGAATTCTGAACCATGGTCAAGTGACGAGGACGACACCTCCACACCAATGGGAGAACATTTGAGCTTCGGCATATTTAACGTGCATCGACCCCCTCTACACGGTGGGTCTTCAGCAGGCTCAAAATCATGACATGCCAGCCACAAATCCATGACCTTTCCCTCTAGACTACCGTGGCTATATAAATCTAACAGTGGGAACTAAATGTAAATTATTATAAATGAAATTATTTTTATTGATGAAATTGAAGAATACGAATTGATTAAAACATTTTACCAGTTAAAGTATTTCATAACAGCATAAAACTCTTTATATTCCTAAGAAATGCATACTTTTTTAAACTACTCAGATAATTTTATAAGGAATATATTTATGAGCAAAATTTTACAAACAGAAATAACAGAAATTCAGCTCTACAGTTGAAGAGAGCTCAATTTATAATCTCCTTTATAAAGAGGTATGACCGTGGTAGCCTATGGTCATGACCACAAGCTTGTTACCGACGTGTTATGAGTTCGAGTCTTAGCTACCACCATGTAGAGGGGCTAAGGCACATTAAATCTGTCGTGGTTTAAAGTCCTCTCATTGGAGATAGAGTGAGAGGGTGCCAACTCACACTCAGGTGTCACCCTCGTTACTTGGCTAAAATTCAAAATTACAATGTCCATCGCCAATAGCTTTCGTGTACCTGCAACGTTAATAATCATTCACTCTATAAAGAGGTAAATAAAAATTATTTCTATTATATGCTATATAGAAAAAGAATTTGAGATAATTTGAAAGCTTCATAAAATTATCAATCTAAAAAAGACTACTGTCTCTGAAATCAGCCATTCGTGGTAGTTCCTCTATTTCTGGAAGGGAAACGATTCATGATCAACGATGCTTTCGATTAAAAAATAATTAAAAGATACGTCATAGATTGGTATCCACTTATCTGTGTTCACTGAGCCAGAGAAAACCGGAAGGAACAGAGAAAATTAAATTGGGATCATTAAGAAACAAATCGCCAAATATCACTTTTCCCAAGTTGGTATAGTTTTTTTTTCAGTCTAAGTATTCTACCCTTAGGCTTACTTAAATTGCTTTTTGCATGAAGATTAATAAAATTTTTGTAAATCCTTCACTCTGTCGTACTGAGTGATTCATTCTAATGTTATATAATTTATGCCTGTAATTATTAGAACTATTTGACAGGCAATGCAAATATCAACAGATATTGATAATACTGTTGAGATGCAATAAAATACGAAATTCCCATGACGTTTAAAGGAAAACCCAAACTAGTTGACAATTCCCAATATGTTACAAAATAATATTTGCGTGCTTTGTAAGTGATGAAAACTGAGAACACTTTTCACGCTTAAAGGAGTTCATTTTTCGACATTTTGACACAAACAAAAGATTAGAGGAAAAAGCGAACATGATTATACATAACCGCACACCATCAAAGACCAAGTCTGTTGGAAGCCTCTTTTTCTTTTAATTTTGCATCATTAATTAAAACTTTGACGCATACTTTTATGACACAGCCTACAAATTTCAGCTTCTTTTATTTCTCATCAAGTTCTCGTTACACTGAAATAGAAAAAGTGTTTAAATGTCATGTTTAGTTAACCCGACGAAATTGATCTTGGGTGTGATATACTGATGAAATAATTTTGAAAAATTAATAATAAACTCTACTAAATATATTTTCCCCTTCAAATAAACTACTAATTAAATTTCTTCTGTTTCTCTTAGTATACCATATTATGTTTCATATGGCATATTAATATAAAATGTGTGAATCAAGTTATGTATAATTAATACAAGATACATCACTTTCAAAATCTTTCATTTGAGACATTTAAATCTGACGTAAAATATTGTAAAAGATCCGTAACACTTATTTTTATGACTGAAAATATTCATCATAAGGTAATTTAAATTTTAGAGAGACAGGAAAATACCTTTACATTAAATAAAAAATATATGAAGCAGGATTTTATCATATTTACAGTCAGTTAAATTATATTATGCTCCTAGAAGCACAACACACTTCTGATTAAAGACCGGCGAGTAAAAAATTTAAAATTTGGTTCAATCCAGAAATCCCAAAAGGCATTACTTAAAAATTCAAAATTTTCTAATTAGGCAAAATACATCACTTCACCCTCTTTTTTCCCATAGCATTTAAATTTGATACTACACATTTTTATGTTCTAGATCTGCAAAATTAATTAAGAATACTCATAAGGAAATTAAATTTTAATGCGTGTTTTGTACCTAATTTTCTGTCAATGAAATAACTTTCATGAAAACCAGTCACACTGTATCTGATTAATAACAGACAAGTTGAGGGTTTAAAATTCGATTTTATAAAAATTATCTTTAAGCAGTGATACAGATCACTATTCAAAACTTGATTATAACTCTCAATTTCATTATATGACTGTAGCGTAGAAAATTTTTTTGTATCCTACGCCAATCTTCGGCATCTCTGCCATTAGTCGACGAGCAGCCCAATAAAATGATGACGAAGCATAAAAAGAATTAAAATTTGCCTAGAGTTGTCTACAAAAACTTTAAAACAATAGGGCAGTGTCTGAAGTGGTCACCATCCATTTCCCCCTGGTGGCACAGAGGGCAACAAGCCGAATCCTTTACTCCAATGCGATATAAATGCCTCTGCAAATAATCGTCCAGTGAGTAAACGAAAGCACGCAACTCCAACAGATCGAGGCGGGGAATTGGAGACTAACACTTTTGTTAAGGAAGATATTCCACCTTTTACCTGCAGCTGCATCCCCATACAGGGAGAATCTTTTAATTTGCAATTTACTATACAGGATCTTTTTGTTTGATGTTACGCAGAGGCAAAGGAGAGTCAGGTTGGAACATGAGAGATTCCACTTTAGCAAGCCTGCTTTCTCATTTCCAGAAATGTTACAGTGGCTAGGAATCCACTGGAGGGCAATGCTTTCTTTAGACTTCCCAAGTTCAATTAACTTCATTCTACAGGAATGAACTAGTGCGTTTTCATTATATCTTGAGTTTATTAGCGAGGAAATTTGGTGAATGAGGTAACTATCGATTTCAAAAGTTATTTTGTACTGTTTCAGTGACAATGATTTAAAATTTCTAGATATATTGAAACAGGGCCGACATTAAGCTCTAGCAAAAAGTTGATAAAATGAAATTAATTTGTCAACTGATTTTGGAAAGAAATGTCACTAAAAAGAAAAACCTTTTCTTATTATTTCACTTTCCTTAAAATCACTATTATTGAAATATTTCCATTCTAATTATATGCTGAACGTGTTTGTGCGTCATAAGTATTAGATTCTCGTTTAGAATGCCTCTGTGAAAAGGTCACTAGCTTCAAAAAACCTCAACCTACTGAAACTGCTTTTTAGATGATATTTTAACTGAACTCTCTCTCCATTCTTTCGAAATAATATATTTTATGGAAGAGGTCAAAACCTTCAAACTCAAGTAATTCAAAACGAGGTTAGTATGACTTAGTGTATTGTTCTAGTTTGATAAAGATATGATCGTATGTCAGTTATTATGATAACCTACAAAAAAGATTCGAAAACAGTCAATCATTTTTTGTGTCGACATTCTAATGAAGCGTAATTGAAAGGCCAATTACTTTGTCAATGAAGCGTCCAATAAAAAAAATATTCTGTCTTATTTGAAATTATTAATAAATCAATTAACAGAAGAATTAGATATGGATGCGTTATATTTATTAAGAGGCTATGTTAGCTCTTTGATTTGATTGTCGAAAGATTCACACGTAGGCTTTTATGGATTTGTAGCAAAAGAGACCCGGGGTTTAGTGTTAATGTTATAGGCTTCATGAGACAGAAAGAGTTCGAAACTGGACATGAGTTTGAAACTCAATTCTATCAAAAACAGTTGTGGGGAATGATTATTTAGTAACGAAAATTTAAATCGTCTCTATGAGTGGTATAAAATAAGGAGAATGAAGTTTAAAATCAGACGTTGCACTCGTAATTTGAGAGTAAATAATAGCTGTTGCTATAACCTATATACTACTCTAATTATACAATGTGCCCGCTTAAGTCCGTTGTCACCCCAATAATTTATGAATGACAAGAGCTATGGTCACAAAAGTGGGGTCTCGGTATAGTAAAGTTGTCATGCGCTACACAAGAAATTGCTTACAGCGTCACCTGGCGGATAAATTTGGAGTTAGCGTTCTTATCTCAAAATGAGTTCAAGATAACTGAAAAAAGCCAATTACTAAGTTGTTCATCATCATCGATTTATTTATAAAAAAAACATCTTGCGCACAAAAATGATACAAACGAAAAGCATAAAGCACATATGTGTTTGATCACTTTGAACAAAACAGCACTTTCCTGAAATGAGGCTTATCTATCTCCCACGCTCAAAATGGTGTACTTGAGCACACATCTGGGTGCGGATTTTTGTTTCCCGCTGCCCTTTCTTCAACATGGCACGTGACACTCTGGCACAAGTGTCCGAAAAATGGTTTCGCAGTTCCTGCAGTGTCGATGGAGGGGTTGCATATACTCTTTGTTTGATGCATCCCCACAGAAAAAAGTCTAATGGGTTCAGGTCAGGTGATCGTGCAAGTCATTCAGCGCAACTACCCTATCCGATGACTTGTTGCTGGAATGTGTATCGAATGTATTGTATGACATGTGATATCTTGTGCGGCAAGGCACCGTCGTATTGGAACCATACATACTGGAGGTCACTCAAAGGCAAATCCTCTAAAAAAGCGGATTGTACGTCCTTCAGTAATGATAATCCCGTAAACGTGTCCTCGTAAAATACCGGGTCAATCAGTCTGGTTTTGAATATTCCTCACCAAACGTTTTTCGACCAGCGAATTTGATGCCAAGCTTCAACAGCAGATCTAGGATTATTCAGTGACCAAAAAAACGGGTGTTCCGTCTATTATACAAAATATTACGAGCAAAGCATGCCTCATCTGTCCGTATGATGTCGGTGATCAGGGATGCTCGTGACGGAGACTTTTTTTTCTTCCGCGTTATGTCGCGTTCCAGTTTTGAGAGTTATGAACCAAATAAATATGCCTTTTATTTTAAACATTGATTTACGGAAGATTTCTGTTTTTACTTAATCGACATTGCTGAAGAACTTTGCAATTGATTTTTTTCATCTATCTCGTACTGTTTTGAAATAAGAATGCTATTTCTAAATTTATCTACCAAAGGGTGCTGTAAACATTTTTTTGTAGCTCGGGGCAACTCTACTGTACTGAGACCCCACTTTCATGACTATAGCTCTTGTCGTTCATAAATTATTGGGATGACAACGGACTTTTGTGGGTACACTCAGTACCGATTTATGCTCATTCCGGGTCCAAGGCACAGAAGATCTACAGGCTCCCTTGGCACTGTCGGATGGAAATTTGTTACCAGAGAATCTGGTTAAGTCCAGCTTATCCGGAACCTTCCGGGCCCCTGGGTGCCCGTCACAAGAGCTCAGTGGATAAACCGGCACTGGACACACTGTATAATGGGCAATTTATTTTTTCGAAAAAGTTATGCGTGATCATTATTTGTGTAAGCGAATTTTTCCTTTGTGCTAAAATAAATTATGCAATTTGCATTTCTGTGTAGCAAGATTTCTTTAATGAAATCTAACACAAACTCGTAGTCATGAAATTTTGGGGTATTTATTCTATAAATACTAACATTTTAATGGCTTAAAATTTAAATTTACTTAATTTAATTAAATGTACTTAATTATAAATTATTTCTATATATATATATATATATATATCGATTAATTTTCCTTAATTAAAGCGACCCGAATAACCTGTTATGCAACATCTAGTGCTCTGTTAATTGAACATATTAAACAAGACACTATACTTTAAGTATTTCCTCAATTTTTATCCTCCCTCCTTAGAGAAAAAATTACATTGTAATGACATTGTAATTTATTGTTACCTCCCTTTCCCCCTTTCTTTAATTATTTTTTGCTTGTTTTGCTTATCAAGGTCGTAACCGAAATTTTAATTTTTCATGTAAACATTAATAACTTTTAACACCTCCCGCTTCCCGGAAAAAATAGCTTTAAATAGCGGAGGGAGATGTTACCATATTTTTCTGTCACGAGAGGTGAAATCTACGAATTCCTCACTAAAACCAAATCAATGAAGAAGAAATGATAATTCTAACGCATATGAGACAACCAACCCCATTGTAAATAATTGAATCTGAAAAAGACTAAGTAGAAAATCCACAACCTCCACTCCAACTAGTTTTAACTTCATCTTCATAATTTAAACCACACTGTAATGATCTGGGGAAAAGGAATAAAATTATAATTAAAGAATTATTCATTATTGATTGTTTCGAAATTCAACTTAAGATACGGACTTATATATTAGAAACAGAGTACAATTTTTAACAATGTTACTATATTCCTATGATGAAATTTAATTTTTTTTTTCTTCTTTTCCGTGTTAAAAACTCTTACTGGAACTAAAAATTTAAGAAAATGATAAGAGATCCAATATTTTTCCCTTACACACATAAATATCTCTCTTTTTATCTAATCATTATCTTTAAATAATGAGATAAGTATTAGTTGTTTCATTTCCCAGAGAATTAAATTCTAAAACTTACAGAAAGTTAATGTTTTTCATGTTCGCCCTCGGTTTATTATGATAAATATTTCATAATATCACTTGAGACAGTACATGGTTCTTAGATTTTATCTGGTTGATTGATTAACATTGTTAAGAAAAAATTCCTGAAGCTCTTTTAAGTTCTTCTAATTGACTTAATCAATTAAAGGAAATTGACTTAATATTTATGGAAATTATTTTCAAATGTTTCGTAAGCTGCACTAACATAGATGCAAGATATTGTGCAAGATATCTTGCTCCCAAGAACTTAAAAAATATTAATACTTCTTTAACAATCAAGTTAAATTAAGCTATCAGCAATTTCCGTTATTTCATTCAATGATCTTCGACAAAAAAAATCTTAAAAATGAAGCTTGATTTGATAGTTTTTACAACATATAAATATATCAATATAAATCGTGCTTTTTACATAAATAAATCAAAAATAAATATAGTGAGTGTTTTATTTTTTAGATTTTATAGAATAATGTTTCTTCTATAAAAATTTAGGCATAGTCACATCAACGTGGAACGAAACTGAAATACACACATGTATTGCATTTACTGAGCGCATTAACATCCATGAAAAGAAATGGTTTTCGTGATGTGCTCATGTTTCACTTGCAGTCTTAGTTTATTTTGATATCAATATTTATTAAGATAATTATTTCTTCCTGATAACATTACCTTTGTGACGGATCTATACGCGGCTCTCACTAATACCTTGGGGACTCTTTGAGGGAAACATTTCTTTCAACCAACTTTTACCGAAGGTAAGAAAACGTGATTATGCAAATTAAGTTTATTATATAAATTCTGTATTCGCGAGTTTTGAGAGTTAGTGAAGTGTGGATCGAGAGTTAGTGGAGGGAGGATCGTGAGTTATTGAAGTGAGATCCTAAGATTATTAAAGCGAGAATTGAAGATATCCAAAGTGAGGATCACTTGGATGTGAGCTGATCAAGGCAGCTATTATTGTTCAAGGCCTCAGCGGTAGGACTTCTGACTGGCAAGAGTTCAGGTATTGTGCGTATTACTTAAATAGAAGTTAGAAACTAAATTGCTAGGGAGCGTCTGAGTTAATTACGAGCTTGTATGGGTTATCGTAGAAACTAGTAGAATGTCTGTAAATATTATCTCCAGGCTAACTGGTCTCACCTTCGCGCTCTAATCATTGATCTAAATTATCTTAATTTGATTATTATTGTGTATGTGTTAATTCTTGTGACAAATAAACGATTTTAGTAAATCATGTTCTCTGATCAATTATTTGCTCCCACACTTCTAGCCGGGTCCGAGAGTAGACAAGGGGAATTACAGGGAAGTAGGAATAGCCAAACATTACACCTTTAAGCTGTTTTTGTGATAACATTTTTCCAAAGTTTTTACGACACAAATATGGAGCGTATCTTAACCTATCTTAGATGATCAAAATCCTGAATAAGGGATGTGGTAAGTGGAATAAACGGCACCAAAAAATAAGGTAAATTTTACTTTATAAAGGCTAAGGATATAAAAAATATATAAAATTTTGATTTTGATATCGATTCTGTTTGTATAACCAGCATCCCAACGATTGGAAAGCTAAAGACCCGTAGTTTTGAACTATGGTCAAATAACAAGAGCAAGCGGAATTTTAAAAAAGGCAATGAGAGGTGGAAATACATTTATTAGATTAAAGTATGTTTACAATACGAACAACGCATCTCAGCTTGACGTAAGAAATGCAACCGGATTTGTTTGAAAGCTTCCGACAATCATTCGTTTATCGGTGTAGACCCGGGGTGAGCATTACGTCGATCGCGATCAACCGGTGGACCGCCAAGACAATTTGGAGTGACCCCCTGAAGATTAGCCGTTAGTAATTGTATACGGAAATCTTCAAGATTGGCTGACAGTACGCAGACTAACTCTTCTACTGACTATAATTATACGAGAACTAACTTTAGATGAAAATGTTTCATTTCTGAATGTATTTTGAATTGCTTGATAATAAAAATGCATCTTTAGATATTATTATATTTGTGGATATTATTAGTATGTTTGTATTTTGCGCTTTGCTTTAAGCGCGGTTTCAAAAAAAAGAGTTTTTCATTTTATTTATGTAGGTAAGTACATATTCCGTATTCATTATTAGGTTATAATAAATATTGTTGTGACTTTTTCCTTACCTCACCATACCTACTACCCTGAGCAGTAGGCACTCTCGTGGATTTTTCAAAGGGGACGCGGCTTGGTGATCCAGTGTCGAATGTCTTATTCTCATATCTACTCCAATATACTGCCAAACATATTTTTTTTTTCATTTTGTAGATTGTCGGGAACAAAGAACAGTAAGCAATAAATTATTGAATAAATAATTAGCATTAATTAATAAAAAATATTAATAATAAATACTTAATTAAATTTTACGTACTATATACATGGGTTATAATAAATCGTAAAAAATCATGGGCTATCTAGGAGGGTCCAGACCCGTGGACCCTCCCCTCCGTTTCTGCGTGTGCCACTGATACTGGGTGGACCGCAACACCTTGAAAAAATTAGAAGTAGCCTGTACCCTGGAAAAGTCTGCCCACCCCTGGTGTAGACAGTACTATGACCTACGCGGCCGTAACCTCGAAAAAGTTGTTGCAAATTAGAGTAGTTGCATTTTTAACGTCGAGCTGGGATGCATTGTCCATATTGTAAACATGTTTTACGTCTAATAAATGTATTTCTTATACGTCTTATTGGCCCGTTTCATTCCACTCGACATCACAACCTTCATAACTATTTTTGCAAATTACTCCAACTAAACGTGGTTTGTGCCTCCATGTTGTGTTGTGATTTGTTGTCCGCATACTGCCTATTATCCTTCCTTATGAATTTGTTAGTAAAATTCGGCAAAAATCTGTATTTATATAACATAAAATAAAGCATGAAATCTCCAAAAAGAGTTCTCGTACCAAAAATTTTATTTTGAATTTTTAACTTATTTGGTAAAAATTAATTTTCTGCATTTCCAAATACTGTATCAAATTTATTGAGATAAGCTCATCTAAGCATCATTGAAAATATATTTCATTACTCATAACCTTTTCCATCTCTTACTTTTCCCAAGAACGATTCCCCAACGTGAAATACTCTAACAAGCTCGTTTCTTCTTTTTATATCATAATTAATGACGAGCGTATTCATTTCTGTTTAAATTACAGCTGTCACTCGCGCGTTATCTATGCCTACTCCTGCTGAGATGCTTCAAAACCATTTAGAGAAAGAAACTTCTGTAGCTCATCATTTTTTGTGAATGACGCTTTGCGGCTGCTCTTGATTCATGTCGACATCACAGCCGTGACTTCATTCAGTATCCAGCTGAAAGCGAGAATTGTGTTCAAGTGATGGACTAACGATCGTCACTTCCGCACGTGTTGTTTCCGAATTCCGAGGTATGATTAAGCACGGAACAATCTCATTTAACTCGCCTTGCTGTGATATTTTAAAATAGCAATGACTGAGATTCTCTGTGGATTAGAATGATTTCATAATATTTGTTCCCTTCATAAAGATACCGAAAGATTCGTTTTCGGGTTTTTGTTTTCATTTCTTACGGATAAGTGTTTATTTTCTTTTTTCGATTTTTTTGTTAGCTTGAGATAATAAAGTTAATTGTTTGAACTGGTTACTCTCAGATTCCTTATATAGACTGAAAACCTCTGAATAAAATGTACATATATGTTCTTAATCACACTTTCATTGAAATGGTATCATTACATTTTGTAATAAAGAACAAGCAAAATAATAACATGTGATAGTTTTCTTAAAGGCCCAGTGGCTGACTGGGGTATCATGTGCTCAAGCCACAGGTTCGGGGTTCAAACCTCGGGCTGGGCAGGGTCAACTCAGCCATTCATTTCTTCAGCGGGTGTATAAATGAGTACCGAGTTTGCTTGGGAACTAAGCACTGGGGGTTCACGTCACACTGACCACCAGGCGGGAACAACTGCTCATGCACCTCAGTTCCCAAGGTCATAACAATTTTGATGGGTCCAGTAGGCCTTGGCCTTTTAAAGAGTGTTTCACCATTCAGTTTCAATTGTTTTTTTTAAAAAAAAAAACGTTTTTTTGTAGGAACTTTATGGAATACAAATCACTTCTTATACTGATATATATTTAAAATCAAATGAAATCTTACTTGCGGTGTGATTTAGTACCATAAGACAATAGGTACAATAGTCTTTCTTAGCGCAGAAACTTCTAAGAATTATAAATATAATTAGGAGAAAATAATGGAAAATAGAAAAGATGAAATTCCTGCAAAATTCGTACAAACAAAAAAAGGGAAATTAATTCCTTCATTTGTGTTTTTAAGAAAATGTGGCATCAATTTTATGTGTGCTATTTCACAATCCTTCGAAGATTCAAATCAAAATAATTTAATTGATAATTGTGTAATATTAACTCAGAGAATGCGTGTGTTGAAAGAGTGAATTTAATTGACATGCGTGAATGCTTTTTATAATTATATTTAATTAAATAAGAGAGTCACGAGAAAGAAGAAAGCAACTGGATCATTAACATTACTTTTGAAACTTCGATTTTAACGAAATGAAGCAATCACATTGAAGTCAATTATAGAATAAAAGTAGATTTATATTTCCATTAAATCACGTACAAATAATGACATCCCAACGAAAAAGAGAATTTAATCATTGCTTTAAAATAAATTTCTAAATCATAAAATAACACAGTAATAAAAACCAAGGCGTAGATATGAAGATGCTAATAGTTCCAATATTCGGTATTAAAAAACGGATCACACAACAGAAAATATCACAAACACGCTGAAACGACCTTTTATATAGTGGATAACGTAGAAAAGTAAATGCTACGAATTATTGCTTTTTATCAGAAGTTTTGTTAAAATTTACCATACATCTCTATAATTCTTTGAAATTTATTAAAATTTCGTCTATCAGCTTTAATGAGTACAAATGTAGGTATTTGAGAATCGTTTTATTGTTTCAAAATTTTATAATACAGGTACATTTTGCTTAAGTTGGACTGAGTGGGGTAGTTGGTTTGTCGCTGGCCTAGTACACCCAAATTTGCGGGTTCGACCTTGGCCCAAGTAGGTGGATTTTCATGATGCAGAAAATCGATAGCGTCCATGTCGTATGATTACACGGCATGTTAAAGGTTCTTAGAGTGCTTGTTTGTGGCTTGGGTGCTCTCGTCAAAATTAAATTCCTGGTACGATTTCGCATCGTCAGATCTCAGATACCTTCTTCTGGAGAGGAGTGAGTTAATATTAACGTCGCACTATTTAGCTACTCGAGGGCTTTTGGCGACGGACCTCGTAATTTTGAACCATGATCAAGTGACGAGGATGACAGCTGAGCTGGCCTCTTTGGAGAAAACTGTGCGTCAAAATTACAATGCGGTTATTAGTATCCACCTAGATGGTGCCACGCTTAAAGGAGATACCAGCTCTTGGGAATGTACTAGATCTACAAAGGTAAAATACGAATCCATGACGCCATTTGAAAAAAAAAAACCATTTTGCTTGCTTATTTTATTTCTTTAAACTTATATAAATACTGATATCAGAAAGAAAAATTATGTCCAAAATGTCCAATAGTATAAGTCATTAAATTAGAAAAGTTAAAACACACAAATCATTACAACAAATGTAAACCAAAGAAGTGTGTGTGTGTGTGTGTGTGTGTGTGTGTGTGTGTGTGTGTGTGTGTGTGTGTGTGTGTGTTGTTTATAAGTGTGCAATCCTAGAGTTAACTGCAAGTGAACAAGAAAAACGAAAGGGAACAAGTATGCAGGGAATTCTGCACCCAGTTATATATTCATTACAACTCAAAATACTTTCAAGAGAAATAATATCAATATATATCTCTATATGTGTATAAGAAACATTAACATCTCAAGGCATAACTGTGCATAATGTTTCTATTTCTTTGCCATCTATTGGTCTACGTTCACTTACACTGTCTAAAACTAAGGGCACAAACTCATTTTTCACAGTGCTTCAAAATTGCTACCAGTTAAATAAATAAAATTATTATTTTTTTATTTTGAAGAAAGTAGTTCAATCTGGAGAAGCAAGCGAAGGAACTTACTCTCTCTCTCTCTGAGCAATGTAGCAGCATATGTCAGTGGTGTGTTTCTTATTTGGGCCTAACAAGTAGTTATTCTGCATCGTTATTAAACATTTTGAGAGTTTTAACTTATTCACTTTGGTAATGTTCGTTTCCATAAAGTTTATTTGTTGTTAAAATTATGTAGTTATCATTCAGTCCCATCGAAGTCAGTTGCCACGTTACGATAATATTCTGACCTCTAGTTTTGAATAAATAATAAGCGTTAGTTTTGTAGCATAACATGGAATTTGGTCATTTTATAATTTGAAATTTTTTCTTGCTGTGCTGTGGATATTGATAGTGCGCTGAAAACCATAAGTTTGATTGTTTGTAGTAAGAATGGGTTCTCTCTCATAATCATTTAGATGACTTTCCGAGAGAGAGAGCCGTTGACAGGCTTGAAGCTGGTTAGTCTGAAGCGGAGATGGCTCGATGGTTATAAGTAGAATCGGAAAGTGTATCTAGGTTATGGAATTAATTCCACAAAGTGATTCTATCACCAGGAACCCCGACCAAGGCCGCCCAAGAGCAATGGTAGCCCTTGATCGCTACTTGACACTAAATGCACGACGACATAGGCAAACAATAGCTACAGAGCTTTCTCGTCACTTAGTTACTGTGTTTGGAAAAAGAATTTTTCGGCAAACATTATAAAGGCGTCTAGAAAAAAGGTTCTCGTTCACCCGGGGCCTAAGCACGTCGTCCCACCGAAGACTATATATTGCGGGGCCGAAACTTGTCAAAAATCACTTTGTGATTTTTGACAAGTCTCGAAAGAAATTTATTGAAATTTCAACAAAAAAATATTTATGGGGTTTCTTATGTTTCTGTAAATAAAAGAAATTCTATTTTGCTTAATTTATATCATCTTTCTTTCTCTCATTTACAATTTTTTTTAATTATAAACTATTCTTTTTTTTCTTCCTAAATAATACTTATTCAACTTAATGGAGCTATTTCTAAAATCCAAAGGAAGAATGTTATTTTGATTGAAGAATTTACTAAATTACTCATATTAATTAAATTAAGACATTTAATCGTCATTGTAACTAATTATCTTAAAAGTATGTAATATTATCGATTTTCAAATAAAGTTAATGTAGATTAATTTGCTAATGTAGAATGATATATATATATATCATTCTACAAAATAAGAGAAAATAAGAGACATATATATATATATATATATGTCTCTTATTTTCTCCATAACTAAAATATTTATTGAAGAGGAATCTTCTACGAAATTGATGTTCTGTTTATCTTCAACTTCTACATTTAAGAAGAATTAAAATTTCTTTTTTACTCTAAAAGTTACCTTTTCCCAGAAGAGAACTGAAAAGAACCAGTTACTCTCGCTTGACTCCCCTCCCCCTCCATTTAAACCAAAAAGAAAAGAATACCGCGCGCGTTCGGAAAACAAAGCTCTTATTTCCAATTCCTTGAATTCCCTTTCATTTTCCATTCCTAGAACCATCGCTCGTTATTTTTCGAGAATATTTGAATTAATTTCGGGAAAATATTTCTCGACTCTGTGAAATAAACTCTCTCTCTCTCTCTCTGTTTGTCTTTACAGACTGTTTTCTTCCTTATTATATTCTTTAAATCAGTAAATATCCGTTAAACTTCATCTCGAGTTATAATACGAGGGTCATTCTGTAATTTTTGAGATACTCCTAGGTTTTTAAAGTTATACTTTCAAAATTTTAGAAGTGTTCCAAGTAGTCTCCTCCAGCATCAATGCACTTTTGTAGACGAATTTTCCACAGATTAAATGCCTCAAACTATTCATTTCTCGGAATTGATGAAAAATGCATTTATAGACACATAAATCTCTTCTTCTGAATGAAAACGACGCCCACGTAAGTTCGTTTTTGGTTTAAGAAACCAAAAGTCACACATAGCTATATCCGGAGAATAAGGTGCATGTTCTATCAATTTAATTTGTTTTTGTTTTTAAGAAACTCAACTTTTAATCCAGCTGAATGGGAAGATGCATTGGCATGGCGAAGCATTAGTCTCATAACATTAACTTCTTGGAGAATTTCTGGAAGACATTTAGTGGTATACCAATTTTCTCTGTTACTGTCTTCTGTCGTTCCAACTTGATGGCCTTTATCAATCTCGAACTTCCGAAGAAAACGGCATACATTACTTTTTTCATTGATCGTTGTCTTTTCACCATTGTTGGCGTGGGATCATCTTCAAATACCCATACTTTTCTTTCTTGACGTGTTGGAATTTCATAAAACGGTATGTACGTTTCATCCCATGTTACAATTTTAGAAATGATGCGAGGGCCACCATCATTTAGCACAATTTAAGGGTTTCTTTAGTGGTTCTGACACGCTCCTCTTTTTGGTGTTCAGTTAGATTGTGGAAAATTCAAAGGCAAATTACTTTTTTCATATGTAATTCTTCATGAATAATTTTGTGTATGGCTGCGGATCCAATGTTAAGTTCCTTCTGTATCATTTGGTAGGAACAGCGCGATTATCATCCAATAACACTTTTCGTATGGTAGGCACATTACCCGGGATTACTGCCGACCACGGCCTTCCTGTGTCTCCTTCATCCTGAAGAGAATTGCGATCACTTCAAAATTCTTTAATCCGTCTGAATACAGTAGCACAAAATAGGGATTCATCACAAAATGCTAATTGCAGCCGTTGAAAGTATTTCTCTTGATTTAATCCAGCTTGAAAATCATAGGAAATCCTAGCACGATAATGTTCTCGCGTCAACTCCATTTTCTTTTCTGTCTAAAATTTATTCTACGCTAAGCAACTTGAAGTAAAACAGTAAAAAGTCATCTTCTGTGTTAAAATACTTTGTATTTTCAAATTAAATCGTTAATTTTTTTGTAACTTCTCTTCTGCGTGTATCTGAAAATTTTCAGAGTCACCCTCGTATAAAAACATTCCAATTCTTTATTATTATCTATCATATATATATTAGGTTAGATTGTGATTATATGGAGAAAAATAATTATTATTACCTGCTTGACAATTGGTAAGGAACGTCTACGTTTTTCGGAATAATTAAGAATAGGAAGGATAGAAATTAAGACATATTTAGTAGGGACCACGTGCATTTGTTATAGTGCAAAATGGTACAGATATCGCCACATTGAAGAATTAAAAACTTAAAAATAAAAATAAAAGATGATCCTTGGATGATTTCTAAACACCCACAAAGAAATTGATCTTCAGGTCATAATGATGCAGACATGAGTACCTTAGTAATATCTGTGTTGACCATGGACACTAATGCATATTTTGCATCTGTTCTCCATGTCCTTCTCTGAAAAATTGAAGAGTCCTTGGGAAACATTGTCAAACAGGAGCCTTGAGACAAAGGCCCCTTTTAGCTCTTGCACTGCACTGGGTGGGATAGTTCTTTGTGCAACACATCCATCTATCAAGAGAATCCCGGGCATGTTCAATAAGATTTAGGTCGGGTGAGCAAGCAGACCGTTGCATTCGGAGAATATCTTCACTTTGCAGTGTGTCCAATACCTCAACGCTTATGTGTGGCCGTGCATTATCGTCCATAAACAGAGAAAGTCTGGACCTACACAGCAATCGTATAAATACGAACATTATCCAGAATAATCTCTCTGTAATACCTTTGCGATGTAACGCTTCTTCGCTCAAAGATGTGAAGCGGTTTTCCGCTATTGTGCATGGCGCCTGCCCATACCATCCTGCCTGGGCAGTACCAATCACGTTCACAGACAAACTTTTGTGTATAACGTGTTCCACGCTCTCCCCACAGTGATTGAAGGCCAGAATCACTTGTAACACTGAAACGATATTCGTCGGAGAACTTCACTCTAGACCAATTTTGGAGATCCCAACTAACATGTTCCTTACACCAGCGTAATCTCTCTCGACGATAGCGTAGTTGAAGTGGGATGCAACAAACAGGCTTCCGTGCAAACAGACCAATTTGATTTAATTGCCGTGAGATGGTTCTTGCTGAAACATGCGTACCGGTAGCAGTTGCAAGGTTTGCAGCTATCCGGCCAGGATTGAAATTTCTGTTCCTTTTTGCCACGAGGGCTACATAGCAATCCTCTAAAAGTATGGTGTTCCTACCTTGACCCACGGCATGATTTCGCAAAGCATTTCCACCTTCAGTGACTTTCTTTAATCGTGAGATAACACTCTTTGATACATCCATTACAGCAGCTACCATGGTGACACTATGACCTGCTTCCAGTCGTCCAACTGCTCAACCACGATCGTAGTCACTCAAATGATGTCTTGCTGATATTTTTCTCTTAATTATTGCAAGAACCAAATAAAATTTCAGAGAAAAAGTTTTATAACATCCAGCACACTATTTTCGTCAAACATTAAACAGCATGAATTTTCGAATGAATCATTAACTTGTATGCACTATCTTTTATACAGATAACGATTCCTGGTATACCACGCCCTCTGAACTTGAATTTATTTTTATTGGTCAGCTGCCTGAGACGCAATTTTGCATAAATCATTTTTTTCTTAGCAATTGTCAAGTAGTGTAAGTGGAACCTACCTGTGTGAAAAAGATGTTATATTGTAAGGAGAAAAATAATTTTATAAAATACATGTTCAAAATTTAATATTGCCACAAAAGGGTTGAGTTTTCAAAAAAAGGGTAAAAGACTTAATTCTGGTAAGATGATTTTTTTATACTGTAAATAAAATTATTTTTTTCTGCTATATAGATAACAAAAAACGATGATTATTGATAAACGAGTACTGAATAGTGAATAGTACAATGAACATTGCAACATTTCATAACCCCAACTCTCTTTCCCCGTAAAGTTCAGTCAATCCAATCCAAGCTTTTTCCGCCGCTTTGTCGTGCTCTGTAATTTCGACAGAGAGAGTAGGTTTTCTTAAAATTTAATTCTAAAGAAATTTTTAATGTGCCTGATGTTTTTTTCTTGTAGCTTTTTAGTAGGTGCCCTCCCATAACAATAGATGCTAAAAAGTACTAAAATGCCTGTTTCACTTTAATAAAAATTACTTTGACTTTCTACCAATAAAAAAGCTTAAATGCTTAAACTTCATTACATTTGTGGCACTACCTAGCATAAAAACTAATTGTTGTTTTACTTTTCTCTTCATATCAGAGGTTTAGATATTCTGAAAAAATAATTTTCGACAAATGCAGAAGGTCTGGCTTCTAAGAAGAGAGTTGCCAGTGGAGATCGTAGAGAAGGTGTAGGGCCAAAACGCAGAGCAACAGTAAGTGTCAGCAAACACAATGTATCCTGCATTTGTCCTGTTTGTGATGCTAACTATTATGATGAAAATTAAAGACAGGAATGGATGCTATGTTGTGGCTCTTATTTTTCCTGGTTCCATGAGAAACGTGTCGAGTTAGAGGGTGATTTCTTCTAATGTACAGAGTGTAACGTATTATACAAGGGCAAGTCCTGATTAAATGTTTGTTTTCTTTAAGTTTGTAATAATTTGTGTTAATTTAAAAGTTTATCTGATTTTCCCCATTTAATTATTTTTAATTTATTGATAAAGATTTCGATACTGTTTTGTGATACAATTTGTTGATAAAAAAAGGTTTAATTTTACTTCGTATCATTTGCTAAACATATAATTTGTGTAAAAATATATTCCTGTTTGGAAAAGTTTAATGTAGAGATGCCAGTATCTCTTATCTTTTTTAAAATGCTATCTGCTCATATTTCCGCACAGTTTTGCCCATATTACTTAAAATATTTGTCAAATATGGGCAATTGCAGAATTTACTTTGAGGCTTCTTTACACACATAACAACAAGAGTTAGAGGCTTATTCACCTACCATTAGAAAGACCATACTCTAAAGTTTAAAATATCTTCATTTCGGAAAAATAGAAAGTGTTTTAGTGTAGTATATTTTCAATTGAGTGTGCTAATTGTGCTCATATTTGCTAAGTTTACTCTACGTATTACGTATATATATATATATATATATATATATATTAAGTAAAGGAGCTAAAAGAAAAAGAAAGTAGACGCAATGATTTATTAATTATTGAAGTAACTTACTAATTCTAAAAAGGACTTTTATATTAAGCATGTCAATTATTTCAAAATTGATCTGAACGATAGGAAAATTAGTGTGTTTCAAGATATTTTATACTACGATTATACTTTGAGGATTGTCAATCTTTTTACATATTATCAAAGATATTAATAAATTCTTAATTCATAAAATCAATATAAAAGTAATATAAATAGATAAATTCAATAATATTAAGAAGTTCTTCAATTACTACCTGGCACATGACTATCTCATAAAAACTTCTAAAGGACATATATTCATCATAAATACATTAATCGTCTTGTAATTTCTGATTTAAAAACCAACACTTAACACTAGGATCTCAAAGTCAGCAATTTAGAGGTCTTCCTATGAAGATTGTATAAAAACACACATACATTCTTAAATATCTTATACATTTAAAAATTTCGACTTTTCGACAATCAATCAGTTATAGCCAAGCCAAGTTTTATTAGCATCTCTTTTTGCATGCTGGTATAGGGAATATGTTCGACTATAATTTGGATGTGTATCTTGATGAATGGTAGCTTTACATTTATTTCAAGATTCTTCACTTGCTTAGGAAATGCTGTAAGTAGAATTTTTAAAATTCTTTTTTGAAAATTCATCTTTAAGATTTTAGGATGGGTTGCAGAATTGAGGTTGGTTGGCTTCTCGTCCATTTTTGGAAGTTTTTGTTCAATAAACTGTGTGAGTGTGTGTGTGTGTGTGTGTGTGTGTGTGTGTGTGTGTGTGTGTGTGTGTGTGTGTGTGTGTGTGTGTGTGTGTGTGTGAGTGTGTGTGTTTTTCTGAGAATTTCACCGATCAATTCAGAGGGGGAGGGAGGAGGGGAGGTGTAAAGAAAATAAAAAATTTTAAGTAGAACAACAAAAGGTTTGCAACCAGACGTTTTCTTAAAATTTTTCAGGCTTTCAACACCACCTTTCTACGAAATCTAAGGCCGTGGTAGATTAGTGGTCAAGGTATTGGATCGTGGCTGGTATGTCATGAGTTCGAGCCCAGTACCACTAAAGACCCGCCGTGCACGTTAAATCGGTCGACAGCTCAAACGTCCTCCCGTTGGTGTGGTGTGGTAATTAGAAGAGGGGGTGCCAGCTCAGGTGTCGTTCTCGTCACTTGACCATGGTTCAAAATTACGAGGTCCGTCGCCAAAAGCCCTCGTGTAGCTGAACAGTGCGACGTTTATCTCACTCACTCACTCACTCATTCGACGAAATTTAATATTTTTGGTTGAGATTTAGCTGTCTTCCGAAAACTGTTTACTCAAATGACATCTGTATAAATAGTATGGTATAAACAATAGTTTATTACCAAGAAGCTCACAATTTTGAGTCCTGTTGTAAGACGAAAGCATCACATTAGTTTAAATTTCCCACTTCTAATGTAATAAACGTGCTGTCGCTTTTATTGGTGTTTTAGGGTTAGAAGGAAGGGGTCACAGCCACATAATCAGAACAATTCTAATTTATTATTCCCTCACATAAATCAACCCAGGATAGAAAAAGCACACTTTTACTAAGTATAGGAGCAAAAGCACGGCATAAAGGATACTTAATATTTGATTATAATTCAATTAACTTACTCTTGGCACGCTTTGGATGTCTACGGTATAAATTACCGTAATTCCGTTCTCAGTTGCTCGACCTCCGGTCGTTATTATTCAATTCTGACTTATTGAATCAATCGTCAATTAACAATCTTTTATCATTTAGCAATTAATCTTCGAGTAACTCTCGACTAGCTCTCAATTACTTTCCATAAACCGCTTGCTTCACGTACTTAAAAGTTAATGCTTAAATATAACCCTTCATTTCAAAAACTGTTTCTTCTTCGGGAGAAAGTTTTTCAAGAACAACATTTAAAAGGAACAGATTTACCCCAAGAGGATTAGTGAAGGCTCGTGGATAGACCCATTACACTAATATTTCAAGATGATACAATCAATCTTGAGTCTACAATCTCCTATCACAAAATACATGATACTAATAATTAATTTTGTGAAGGACAGTTAATAAATTCATAATTTATTTCGTAAATAGTATAAAATAAGTAAGCTAAAGAAAGGAAAATATAGTTGTAAAAATTAGGTAATACTAAACGAGAGCATTGAATTTTTATGTACTTACGCAAGTGAAATTTTTTTAATTATTTCTTTTTTATAATTTATAGCAGTCTGTGTAGTTAGTCTGTCTGGTATAGTAAAATAGGATCTTCCATAGTGAAGAGCAAAAACTACAAACGGAAACCAGTTATACCGTTAAAAAAGGTTGTAAAACTGGAAGGAATAGTACTAAAACAAAATCATGCAATCTGTCAACACTTTATTCGGGTGCAGAAACCTCAGTTCATTTCCCAGGAGTAATACATCATTTTATACGAAGCGTCGCTTCATTATCGTTGATGGAGGGTGAATCCCTCTAAGATGCGATGCAACACTTCATTCAGCAATTTTTTTTCCTTCTGTTTTCAGCAGAAAGAAGAAAAAAATATTTTATTTTCACAGTTTCCTCCTTCTAACTGAAACAGCAAATTTTGCATTTTTACTCGGCGTTTTACAGTAATGACGTCCGTTTTCTTTTACGCGTTCGGATTTCTTTAAGATTAACGACTCCAGAGCCTCCGCAGAAGAGTGCTAGACTTACCCATTTCTCTAAGAAAATCCCAAAGTTAATTTCGTACACTTTAAAGAAGACTGTCAAGTTTTCTCAAAAATAGATCGAGGGAAGAAAATTGATTTATTGCGACCGTACACATATACAATAAAATCAAAAGACAGGTGCTATTTTTATAGATAACGACTTGTTTTTAAAAATCGTACTGTGAGGACTATACTTGTTTATTTTCCTGGAAGGATAAATTTATCTTTGGAATTTGTTAGGCTTCTCTTAATGGTATTGGTAACAATATAGCAATATATATATATACAATATTGAAAAATAGATAATTAAAAGCTAGAGTAGTGTTCGGATATTTCTTTTATGTGTATTCTTGGAAACTTTTTTTTTGTTTCAGTTTTGTTAGCAGCACACTTTTTCTACCTATTGAGCTATTAAAGACAAATGTTGTTATTTTGAGCCATTAAATAAGATGATGAAAGTAATATTCTTTGCCCGCATCTAACTTTTTAAGGTTTCCATTTAATCAAAAAGTTCACTAAGCTGATGCAACGAGGATCAACAGAATAGACCACTAATAGAACAAAATACAAGTTTAGAGTACGAAAAACTAACTAGGATAAGGTTCTAATTACTTGTTTGTAGTTTAAATTTATAATGTATGTTTAACCTTTATATACCGATATAATAAAATTAGTCAAAATACTGCCGAAACACAGTATACGTACGAAAATTTACAAATGCAAAAAGTTTTCCAAAATGCCGGGTTAACCATTTTAACTACCAGATGTGCCAGGTGAGTATACTGATTTTGGACCCTGTATAGCCACGAACTGCCAAAATTTAATATTTTCTTCCTACCGTTCTGTATACGAAGAATAGGTGAAATTTGGCACTTTGTTTTCCTTCTTGGTGTCGCAGTTTCAACGATCAACAGTGTGTGTATATATATTATATGTATGTGTGTGTACATTCAAAGTGTCCATAATCAAACAAAAATTTTCAGAATGTATCTAAAACTATTTAGCAGAATTTTTTGAAGCTTGGTGAATTACATAATGAGATTATATGAATTTTTTCTCGCATAAGAAATTTATTTCTAAAAGTCACCACTAGATGGCGAGTATTACCTTGATACAAAGCATAGCAAAAACAACCAAATTTAATAGTTTTATGTTGAAAAATATTTTCAATTGACAGCCCATCATAGCTTGTTGCCAGATGGCTGCTTAAAACCACATGTTTAACGGTCTAAGACAATGCATGCCGTGAAATGTTGAGCCCATGGTGTGATATGCTTGGTTCTAAGGTCAGAGAGAGATGCGATGAAATCACGGTAGGCCAAATTTCTAACCTAACAACCTAAAATCACAAGGATTCAAGTCTCAGGGTCTGTCTGGCCAATACGGAAAGAAAATGACGGCAGATAATTCTGTCTTCAGTAAAATGGAAATGAAACACCTCTTTCACACAACAGACTATATATGAGGGAGTACCATTCTGCATAAACATAGTTGTTGGAAGACATCATCAGGGCTTTCAGAGCCGAAATCAATAGTTGATGCCATAATGATGCGCGTCGTTGGCTGGTAATGTTCCACCTTCAGTGTTGCATTCTTCGAAAAACATGGATCCAAAATGAATGAGGTAGTAAAGTCGCATCTTACCATTACGTTCAAAGGATGTAATGGGATCTTCAGAAATTTTTGTGGATTTTCTGTGGCCCCACCATACAAATGAAAAAGAACCTAGTCCATTGAAATAACGTTTCGTGGTCATTAAATTAGGACCACACATCGCTGAAGAAAACTGTAAATTATAGGTTTATCATTGATTAATATAGTGTGGTGAAAACTGTTGCACAAGTGGCAGTTAATAAGGATATGTGCATAATGTATTTTGAAAAATGTTGCAAACAGTGGTAAGGTTTGTGAACAGTTTCTGCAATACTCCTCACACTAGAATTGCCTATGAAATGTGATATCTTGTCTTAAAAAATCATCTGTAGAATTTCAGTTAGTAATTTTCAAGTACTATAACTATCAGATGTTTAGCCTTTTTATAATTTCCAAATCAGTGGTATAAATTTATATCTTATTTAAAATAGCCGCATTTGTTTAAATTGCTGAAAAAGTAGCTGATATTTTAAGACTCATTTTGATTCGTAACAATGTAAGTAAAACGGGTGGATTTCATCAATAAATAGAGTGAGGAGGCCAATAATGTATCAATGAAATTAGAATCCACTTTCATATTAAATACATGTAACATAGCAAGCACAAACTAACCTTCGTTTCAATGATGATCAGAGGAAGAAAACTTGGGAATCAGCACATCGACAAGGCGGAAATTTTTAGGAGGTACAGTCAAATATGTCAAGCATTCTTAAAAATAACTGGTTTTTTTATGGAAGTAAAATTATAATCTTACTTTCTCCTATAATAGAAATCCGAAGGAAAATTTATGACTCTGAGGCACATACATTGAGCGCTTTTCAAGTTTTAACTCAGCGGGATTACATTTTAAATTATTTTTCCAATTAAACAAATCGATCGCTCACTAGAGAAGGTCTTGAAGAAAAACTGTGATAAAAAAGAGATTTAAACAAGTTTTCGATAGATTTATAAGGCCATACTAATGGGACATGAAGAAAACTAAAAAACTTTCATCGCTCTCTCACTAACGAAATATTTTCGGAAACTTTTTCTCTAATTTAAAATCTTCAATGGGATTGCTGAAATATACACACATGCTCTTTTTTTAATTTTACATAATTAAATATCATTTATCTACAAGTTATGAAGAATCAAATTCACTTTTTCTCTAAAAAACACTAATCCAGTTTCCTATCGACGATCTAATTGATTTGAGATGTGATGTGTGTACGTTATGTACCCAAAAAGCCTCAAGCCGCCCATCCGGTATAGGGGTTAGTGACGCTGACTTCGGCGCTGTAGGGCTTGGGTTCGAATCCGTAGAAGGCATAGATGTTTGTGTTGTAAACCCCCGTGTGATACATTGTGGAGTGCACAGGGCTTATAAATGTTCTCATTAAAAATAATTTAAAAAAGCTACACACACAATATATCTAAAATATAAGAGCGGAGCTAGAAGAATTGAGGGGTAGCTGAAAGAGCATAAAGGAAGAAAATTTAATAAATAATAAGTCATATAAGCATTTTATGGGTTCTCTCCATGAAAGTATATAGAGCCTTATTGTTTAATGTGCTTGAAATTTTTTCCCACGTGCATTACTTTTCTATCCTTTATAAAGAAACCTTATTACCAAATTCTTTATGTCTCCGTCTGGAGGTCACTTTGTTTTCGAGGCACACAAAAACAACGTGATTATCGCGTGAATGAGATATGACACAACCCAAAACAATGATGGATACTTTTTACATAAAATTGTGCAATTAACTCCCACGCCAATCTCCCTTTAGCTGTCGGCATCATTCGAAAATGATTTCAAAAATGTAAATCTTGCAATCTCAATTTTTAAAAATTTTAATTTTAATAATTTAATTAAACTTGCATAATTCACAAGAAAGAATCATATATTATTTATTTAAAGTTTACGTGATTTAAGCAATTTAAGCGATTATATGACAATTCAATGATATCAAAAAACTGTAAGCTTAAGAATAATCAATTTAAAAAAATTTAATAAAAATGTGTCTGGTAATTAATTAAAATTTTAAAACAAGTTAATATTGATAGAAGTTAAGTTATATTTCTTAAATGTAAATTCGTAATATACACATACTATCTCTCTCATATATATTTCTTCATAGAAAAATTAATGCATCTCATTATTTAATTTTTTCAATTTTCTTTGAGCCTGATAATTTATTTCTAACAAAATCTAATGAATGATAATTTAATTTACTTAACTGTTCAATAATTAGTTCACTAACTCTATTAGTTAATGAACATACTGTTTATTATATTTATTTATTGACGGTACCTATGCCACTTCCTATCAAAGATTACACTTAATGAAGCTGCTGCATGAAATTTTTAAGTTTGTATAGTTAATTTTTAACTATGAAAATTTTATGTAAGTTTAATTACAGAATAATATAACTCTTTGAAAATTACTTATAAGAAAAAAGATCCTTTAATTTAATTAACTGTCCTTTAAAAATTAGTTAAGTATCCTTAATATTCTGAACAAAGACTTAAAAATTAAAAAAATTTAAAACATCTTAATAAGACTATAAATTTTTGAAATTAAAAAAAATCTTTTGGGGAATATTAAATTGTATAATGATGTGTGTGAATGTCTGTATAAGTGTGTGTGTCTGTCTCTATATATGTATGTAAGTGTAAGTGTAAGAAGAGATCTCAATCTCTTTTAAAACAAAACTATAATTTTAATTACTTCCTACTGTAATATTGAAATAATCTGCAATTTATATTTATGTATTCGATTATTCATTTCTTATGTCTACTTTAAATTAAGTGCAATACCCCTCTAAAAGAGGTATCTTAATAAGTTTTTAACAAATAGTTATTTTTGTCAGTTGACATTTTTTGTTTTTTCTGGCACCTTTATTTAAATTAAGTCATGAATATATATAGCCCATATTATACGAAACTACTAAACCAGTTAGATAAACGTTTCTTCATTCAATGATCTAATGAGGAGCATATTAAAGTTAAAGAAATTTTGAAAAATCTATTTATTCACAGATAAAAAGTCAAATTTCCATCTAGAACAATCAGATTTACTCTAAAAAATTGAAACAAAAACAACTTATTTTTAGCTTTTCGTGAATAAGCGTCCCATTTTATAGTCAAACATTACTGATTAACGCGCATTACATTATTAGGGTTATGCAAACTGTAAGTATTTGTATCAAACTATATATAAGGGTCCAAAAGCCACTCTTATAAGGAATATCTGCTCTACAAATTCTTCACAAAAAGAGTAAACTTCAAACCACGAGATACTTTTACCAAAAATAGTTGACCCAAAAATTATTCAAAATAGAAACAATAAGTAGATCAATTACAAACACTTTAAAAATAAAAATAGTTACATTTATATAATTCATCCCTTTTATAAATACGTTCTTTTGTACAAAAATACGAAGCACTCCTAAAAAAACCCGATTATCTTAAAATTTCACTTGCAAACTCATTTGTAATTTGCAAATAATCAAATTTTAGGACCAATTAATGTTGTCTTCAGTCGTAGAGGCGTCACTTGACTGAGGTTCAGAATTACAAGGTCCGTCTCCAGTAGCCCTAGCGTAGCTTCAAGTTGCGACGTTGATAAACACAAATGCAATCGTAGTGGGTTTCTACTGTGCAACTAGCATTGCATAAAACAGCATTGTGGGTGTTTCATCTATTGTCATTGTCAGAGTTGCAGTTCCCGTGAATACAATCCATAACGTCGTCATGATGTTGCCGGAGACCTTACAACCAATTGGATGGCTTCGACCATGGTCATGTAATCGGGATACGTATAGTTGACTGAGCATACCGAACAATAAATCTCCACATGCACCGATAAAGACGAGGCAGAGCAAAAATGTTAGCAGCAGTTTTTGCTGCATTGGTGGAATAAAGAATCTCGAAGGCTAGCCACCAGATCTGGGCTTCTCAAATTGTTGCAAATCTGGAGTAACAGTTGATGGAAGCCTGATAGAAAGCATAGCAAGTCCATAACAAGAATCTTTACTACTTCTTACTCTTAGCAACGATGTATGTATACAATCTTGCATCGCCACAAAGAAGGGGAGGGGAAGATTTACCAATTACCGACGACAATATTCAATGTACAAATCTTACCTATTGATGGGTCCAAAAGCTTTTTAAATATTTAGTCATTTCATTGTTGTGTCGTATCATTATACAGACAATGCAATGGTAAAATAATTATAGAATTTTGATATTTAACTTTATTGAAAAAGGTCACTTTCTTCACGAAAATTTGCTGTTGGGGGGGGGGGAATTCAAAAGAGTGTAGTATCAGAAAAAAAAACTATACTTAAGATAGTAATTATTTTTACTATTTTATAACTGGCATCATCTTATTTATATTTTCAGTTAAAATTAACTTTAATATACTGAAGATATGTCTTTGTGGTAAAAAATCAAGAAAAACAACAGAATATTTGCATCAATATTACAGTATTTAATACATTTAGCAACCCTATGTGTTTTTCAAATATCTCTCCAAAAATTTTTCTAGTTTCGAATACAACCTTAATAATTTATCCTCTTTTGAGATAAAAGAAGTTAGTTAAAAATCTTTTTTGTAATATAAGAGAAAATTGAAAATTTTGAATAAATGTTTATTCAAATAGCTAAATGAAATTCATCTAAGTACTTCCCAAAATCACAAAAAGAATTCGTGTAGCTAAACAGTGCGACGTTAATATTCAACCAATCAACCCAAAATCGCAAAAATGGTTTAAATTATAGAATTTCTTTAAATTGTTTAGTAGCTTTTATATACAGTAATTGAATTGTTTTAATCATGGGTTTAAGTCTTAAGAATAACACAAGCACCACTAGCACAAAAAATTGATAAAACAAGATTTGAAGTACATTAAAAATTTTGTCGTTATCAAAAGGGCGCACATTACTTAGTGAAAAAAGACAATACAATGGATGAAACACTTAATTTTTGCTTGTAGAATTGACTCTAATCAGAGCAAATTATATATGCTTCCTACACTTCTAAATCAATATTCTAAAAAACAACACAGTGCTTTCATTAATTATCTACTTGATTATCTAATTTATTGGCATTTAAATGTAGGTACGTTGAATCAACGTTGTTTCAGAAATATGCAGTGAGCTACTGACAAAGCTCCATGGAATTTTGAGCTTCTGTCAGGTGATAAGAATATTGAGATTGTAGTAGCTGGGTGGTTAAGATTAGGAACTTCGCGGTTGAAAATTTATAAGTATAGTCACAGGTTCGAATCCTAATTCCAGCTATAACATCATGTAGAACGATTAAAAGCAATGCATGTGTTAAATTGAACTGGTCACTTCACATAACCCTTAGAATTACTTTGTGATTACTAATTTTAACTTCTTTGTGACTGATACTCTTGTTACTGTTAAAGAAAGATAATCACAAAAAGAACTATGTTATTCTCAATGTTAAAATTGGCTTTTTGTGTAAGTTTGGAGAATGTCAATTACCAACTTAAATGCCATTCTCAGCACTTGACCGAGCCTCAAAATTACAAGGTCTGTTACCAAGAACCCTCACGTTACTTAAGAGTATTAAGTTAATAAAAATTTAATCAAATAGATCTAGAGTTACTTTATTGTGTTGCATTGAAATTGCAAAAATAAATTCTGATTTGGGATTCTTCTATGAATGAACTACGTTAAACGATATTCAAATCCAACTTCTTATTTAATACAGTATTATTTGAAAATTATTAATTGCTAAATTGTTTCAGAATTTTTTTTCTACATTCACTCACTAACCGAAAGTCGTCTTTCTTGTAAAATGATCATGTAGCATCATTTAAATTACCTATTTTAATCTTCATTAAACTTTATTTGATTGTTTAGTGGAATTAGCCTCGACATTTTTGAGAAGTGTTTTTTCAACTCAGTGGGTTTAAATTTTCGATTTTATGTTTAAAGAGTTTACTGTAAAATTCTCTTTTATAAACGATCTCTTAAATTATTTTGTACTGTTTACTGAATTTCTCACATCCAATTCAAAAGCATTTCTTATAAAGAAGACCACCAGTAATAAAACAGGAACTGTTCTCTTTTTTTTCAGCATAATATTTTTTTCGAAAAGTAAACTCTAATTTTTGTAAAAATTAAAAACACTTTTAAGTGGATCGTATGAACTTAAACATTTTTTTTATTCAATCCTTATTAGAATTAGAATTTATCATGATTGCTTTAAAATATTGTCAAATACATCATCCAATTACTATTAGCTAAGAAATTAGTCGTTGGCAGTACATCTATGGATAAAACAATGAATGAATCCTGAGACTAAATAGAAGTTATGAGTTGTTCAACAACTTTTATTGTAAAATATAAATTTTGTTCTCACGAAACATTAAAAAGCTAAGTTTTAGACAAGGAAGAATTTATTACCGATTCGAACAACCAATGTCCTTGAAAAAATGAGGCACATGATTCGATTTTGTGGGTTTACTTTTTATTTACTAAAACTAAATTCGAGTCGAATTCTATTATTTTTCCTACCTATTATTTCAACCTAAAAGAAAGATTTTAAAATTTCAAGCTTTGTATCAACAAGTACGATAAGAGTTATTTAGGCTTATATGACTTGAGAAATGGAATCAAAATGATTATGTCGCAGTAAGCTGCTATTCCTATAATTAAAAGTTGATTAACGAAAAATGATCGTATAGGTAATATCGCAATAGGTGAGTAATGATATAGATATTCCGTTAGTAAAATTATTCAATTTTATGAAAATGTATAAAAATTAAAAGAAATATTTTGTTAAAAGTTGATAAACCGCATTTTTGTTTTTCTTTTGTAATTATTAGAAACTAAAAAAAAATTTTAAGCCAAATGTACTTCAGTAAAACTACTTCAGAGTTCAGATTTTAAATTAAGATATGTCTAAAAAATATAAAAAGCTTGTAACTCTTATGTAAACGAGTTGTATAGTATTACGGTGCTAAAACAAAGATTAATGTTAGGTCAAGAGGACTAGAGAAAAGTATTTTTTACCGATGAAAGAATGATGTGTTCCATGGTCATTAGAGGGTACGTGTTTGGCCTCTTAAATGTGAAACATTTGATAAAGAATGCATACAATGTTCCGAGAAATTGACTTGTATGACCGTAGATATTTTTAGACAAATTACATAGTCAATTCAAAAGAGTATCAAAAAATTCTTGAAAATTTTATGCTACAGGTAGCAAAAGATTTATATATAATGGTACTGTTGTTGCTGTTGTTTTAATTTTTGTATTTATTCTTGCATTTTGTTCTCTTCCACATGATTGATAGAAATATAGTTATCTGAATAGTAAACACTTTAAATTTCAAAATTCGAGAAAAATTAAGTCAAAATCTTTTTCTTAATTAAACAGTTAAACCTAGTTTTTCTTGAAAAATTATATAATCGTTTTGGGAATGTTAAGAAATGGAAATATGTTCACATTGTATGCGTGTGCATCTGTATAAATTAATAATGCATTAGTGTGTGTGTGTGTTTGACTGTAATCAGAAAAATGTATAGGTACATACAAAATGTTATAATTTATGTCAATCTTCTTTCCTCCCTGTACATAGTACGTTTCGAACTATGTAAAACCATTTAGATTTAAAACTTAACTTTTGCAATACCTTGCATTTCATTAATATTAATTATAACATTTCTTAGTGTAATGATTTTAACGAAATCGAATAATATACATTATTAATCTACTTGAACCAAAACCGATTTTATCAATATACTAGCTGTTACCCGCCCGCTTCGCTGGGTATTTCAAGATGTTTTATAAATTTTTACTGCTTATATATATGTATAAATTATTGATATCTAAGTCCTAGCATTAAGAATTCGATTGAATTGAAAAATATACTTATACCTGTAACTGTCACCTGTTGATAAAAAAAAAGGGCAGAACTCATCTAATTTGTATTTTCTAAAAATCTCTAAAATTGAAGTATAGAATGATGTTTGCTCTTTCGTAACTCAAAAACCAAGTGGATTCCCGCAAAACCAATTTTCGGTGGATCTCTACTCCGTAAATTGAACATGCAAGTAAAATTTCAAGTCTAAATCTAACAGAAAAAAGCAAAAGTTTTACTATAAATATCCCGTAATCCCGTTGAGAGCCGTTTTCCAAAATTACCGCTCTTAGCGGATTTCAATTCAACAAAAGAAAAAGGCAAACCAAATTTCATTATTATAGTCCCTGTAGCTCGAAAAAAGTAATTTTTTTTGTCAATACGTCCAGTAACCCCCTGCAACCCCCAGAACTTGATTTGCTTAAAATTTATTCTTAGTGGATCCCTATTCAACAAAAGAAACATGCTTAACAAATTTCAAGTATACGGGTCTAACAATTAAAAACAGGAATTTTTTCCTGTAACTCCTCTTGACCCCCTCGCAAACATCTTTGGGGTCAATTTTCATTTTACTCTTTGTTAGAGGAACTCTATTTCATGAAAGGAACATGCCTACCAATTTTCAAGCAGGATGATCAAGTAGTTTAAAAATGGAAATATTTATCGATTACGCCTCTTAATCTCCCGAAATTAAACTTGGTAGTTGATATTCGCGAAACCCATTTTGTAGCGGTTCTCTACTTTACGAAAGGAATCTGCTTATCAAATTTCAAGACTGTACGTCTAACAGTTTAAAAATGGGGATAATTGTCTATAACGCCACTTGAGCCCCCGCAACGCCACTTCTGGGTCTGTTTTCACAAAACCCATTTTGTAGGGGAATTGCACTCTTTGAAAGGAATCTGCTTAGCAAAATTTGAAGACTGTGCGTCCAATTAATTAAAAATGCAAAAAAATTATCAATAACACCCTTGAACCCCCGCAACACCACCTAGGGTCGATTTTCACAAAACACATTTTGCAGTGTATTTCTATCCTATGAGAGGAATCTGCTAACCAAATTTCAAGACTGTGAGTCTAACAGTTTAAAAAAAGAAATAATTATTTATATCTGCCCTTAACCCCCCTCAACACCCCTTGGGGGTCAATTTTCTCCAAACCCGTTTTGTAGCGGATATTTACTCCATGAAAGAAACATTCCTACCAATTTTCAAGCAGGTAGGTCAAATAGTTTAAAAACGAAAATATTTATCTCTTACGCCACTTATTCCCCTGCAACGCCACTTAGAGGTCTGTTTTCACAAAACCTTCTTATAGCTGATCTCTACTCTATGAAAGAAATCTCTTTATCAAATATAAAGACTGTGCGTCTAATAGTTTAAAAATGGAAATAATTATCTATAACGCCTCTTAAGTCCCCTCAACGCCACTTGGGGGCAATTTTCACGAAACCCATTTTTAGCGTATCTCTACCCTATGAGAGGAATCTGCTTACTAAGTTTCAAGATTGTACGTCTAATAACTTAAAAATAGGAATTTATAACGCCCCTTAAACCCCCGCCCCGCAACAACCCCTTGGGGGTCAATTTTCCCAAAACCCATTTCGTAGCGGATATTTACTCCAGGAAAGAAACTTAACTACCAATTTTCAAGCAGGTAGGTGAAGTAGTTTAAAAACGGATATATTTATCTATTACGCCCTTAATCCCCCGCAACGCCACTTAGAAGTCTGTTTTCACAAAACGCGTTTTGTAACTGATCATTATTCTACGAAAGGAATCTATATATATCAAATTTAAAGACAGTGCGTCAAATAGTTTAAAAATGGAAATAATTATCTATAACGCCCCTAAGCCCTGCAACGCCACTTGGGGGTCGATTTTCAGCAACATCATTTTGTAGCGGATCTCTACTCTCTGAAAGGAATCCGCTTACCCAATTCCAAGATTGTACATCAAGTAGTTTAAACATGGAAACAATTATTATTAAAGCCCTTAACCCCCCGTAACGCCCTTGCGTTTCGAATTTCGGAAAATCCTTTCTTAGCTGATGTCTACTCTATCAAAGGAACATGTCTACCAAATTTCAGTCTGTAGGTTGAATAGTTCCAGAGATTTCGTGATTAGTCAGTCAGTGAGTGAGTCGCTTTTCTCCTTTATATATATAGATGTGTATTCTCTAATATCTCTCTTTAAAAAACATTACCTAAACATTATTTTACAGAATGTACGTATTAATTTGTAAAGATATTATTTTAAAAACATATTCTACAACAATTCTCCCTAAAACAACATATTACTAATAATTATAATCCATAATAATACCATTGTTTGTATAGAATGAAATGTTTTCACCGAAAGGGTTCTTTACTGCGACTCCATTATACTAATTCAATAGGATCAAATTTCTTCTCGGAACAAAAACGTACTTTAAGTAATTATCAAAAGTTAAGATTATATTTGTTGCTATGAACTCAATAGACAATAATGGTTGTTGTTGCTTATTTAATTTAAAATAAGGAGGAATAATTAAAATTAATTTTAACATGAATTACCAGACATTGAATTTCGCGTATTAAACTGGACACATTTGTTTTCATTAACGCATTCATATATAATTAATGCTGATTTAATTATAAGCTTTTCGAGCATCAAATTGCTTCTAATGAAATTTTCTGCGAAAGAAACTGTTTATCAGTCTTTACTTCTTTTCATATTTTATGTACATTTTTATAATAATAATTTTGATTCCCATAAACAGATTAAATTGATCTTTCTGGATTTTTAATTAAGAAGGAATATCATCAAATAATGTATGATTTAATTATACAAACTGTTCAAACAATTTTATTTGATTGTGATTATTTTTCATTTTGAAATATAATGATTTATCCTTCAAAATAGACCTCCTTCTCTGGTTTTTCCTTTCATCGTCATAAATTTTACTAGTATCATAAGAGGAGCGATATATCTGAACTGCAACGAACTTTTCATAGGAAAGTATATGCATAAAATAACCCTTGAATCCTCTGAGGTTTTTGATCTTCTTGTGCAGCTTAATAATTCAATTTTGATGCTGCTTTAAAATCTTGTGGGACCCCAAAAATAAGACTAAAATGAGAGATTTAGGAGAACTGATTAAAGAACCTCGTATAGTTATTTTGAGCATCAACATGAAGGATACTTCTTTGAGCCCGTGTTATTGAAAGTGTACGTTGTTTGCTTAATCCAATTTTTCGTGGACGTGCATTTAAGACAAATTTAAACTTAGTATCGGTAATGTTATGCCCAAGGAAAAATGTGAGCAAAAGTAAAGGTTAATTTTGTTCAACTATTTTTGCATGTTTGCCGAAATTTTTTTTCACTGTGCGTTACGATTTTTAATCTTCTTCAATCTATATTTCAATGTTTACCTTTACGACAGCTTCTAAGTTCAACATTCTTAATCTAATTGTATCTTAATAATTTTAGTTATATTTTATATTATATCTTCTTAATTTTCCTCCAGATAATGTATCTGTCTGTTTATCGTTATTTCTCTCTTAAACTTTATTACATCTTTTTATTTTTGATAGTACTGAAACTTTGTTAAAATTATTATTTCTTAAACACTTAAAAATTTAAAAACCTTTTTATATATGTTATTAAAAATTAAAATTTTCTTTAACAATTTTGCAAAATGATTTGCTATTATACCAATATTTCTTTTTCTTTTTGCACCATGTACTGGGTTCTTTATTTCTTATAGTCTTTAAAAATATACAAATATATGCAGTTACAACATTCATGATAAAATCTTTTTTTTTCTATGGAACATGAATTGAATTATTTAAAAACTAATTATATGTTTTCATGTATTCTCTATGATAGCACACACTATTGTTTATAAAAGTCGCTTGAAATAATTAAAATTTATTTTATTCAATGTATTGTATTTGTCACACAAATATTATTTATAGTCATATAACGACAAGTCAGCTCAACATTCCCTAAAAAATTTAAGCAATTAGTGTAATTTTTCCTAAACTAGCACATACATATCCAATTAAACCACAATAAAATAAAATAATAAATAATTAAACATACAAATAAACTATATTTTATCGTTATATAATTTAAACATAAAATGCACTTTTAGATTCTGGAGACATAAATCAGATAAAAAGGGAGAACACATCACGTCTTGAAAATTCAATGCATATCGTTATCATGTATCCCTGATCCAACGCAAAAAATCTTGGATTGATTCTACGTAATTCTTTTGATAAGAATAATATAATATTGATTATTTTATTTCAATTAACTTCCAGAATGGAGTTAATTGAAATAAAGTAATCAATTTTAAACGCAATAAGTTGTAGGCGGGTTTTAAGTGATTGAGAAGTGTTTATTAACGTCTCTCGAGGGCTATTGGTGAAGGACCTCGTAATTTTGAACCATGGTCAAGTGACGAGGAGAACACCGTATCTGGCAACCCACTCTCCTAAAGCACAGTACGCCAACGTGAGGAGTTTGTGCGTCACAACAGTTTTAACATACATTTCATCAGCCCTTCTACATAGTGGGTCTTCAGTAGCATCAGGAATCGAACCTGAGATCACATCGCCACCCACGAGTTCATGATTACGACCACCACAGCCACTCTAGGTGGGGGACCTCGCAAATTTCAAGTCTCCAAGTGACGATGATAACTCCTCTTGAGCTGTATATATCTTTCTTTTAAAGCCTAACGAAGATTTTAAAACCCATTTGAGTTATCATTGAACATCAGCTCTCCTTTTTCCACATGAGAGTCTTGAATATTAACCAGTTTCAAATTCACAATTCACAACCTATCAGTCATCAGGCTGCTGTTCCAGGAATGGGGTTAACCACCTCATCCCCCGATTCGGAATCATGCGTATTCATAGCAATCGTCTTTAGCCAAATTAAATTCATGGAAATTTTTTAATCTTCCCTGGGATGCAGGTATAGACATGTCTCTCCAAAATGTCCCCCAGGCTGTTTTGAATTGAACTTTGGGACTTTTGAGACGCTAAAGTTATTTTTGATTAGTTGAAAAAAATGAGTTGAGAGGTTCAGATAATGTAGTGAAAATTATTATGTAGAAATATATAGATGAATTGTAAGGAGATGAATAGCATAGTTGAGATAAATATGTAAAAAAAATTTCGAACAGTAATTATACAGAAATATGTATAATTGGAGTATGTATGTATGTCTGGACGTGAACAGGAGGAATGATATATCCGAAGAATTAAAAAAAGAACCTTCAGCTTCCCCGCTTCTCGATATAGAACCATAGAATATCCGCCAGGAAAACCGAAGCACACTTTGCTGCATCACCATTGAGGACTCCATAGAAATCCTTTAGGATATCATCAACCAATTGATAGTGTAGCGGATTTCTTGAGAACCCCACGAAAGGCCAATGAACATTAATAGAATGATAAGTGGAAGCTGTCAAGTTGTTTGCATTTAACAGAGACAGTGACAGTGAAAGGTCCTGCGAAAACCTACTTAAAGATTACATTGACTCTCCCAAGATTAACAGAATGGAGGCTTCCATTGAAGGTAAATTAGGTAAACCCCTCCACGCATATAAGTATTTTTGATATCTTGATTAAGAAGAAAAAACATCTATATTAGAATTTCTATCATGTCTGAGTTAAATACTGATTCATCGATGCCTGTGAGTCCTAACCCACTGCTGGCAAAAGTGAACTCATTTGTACCACTCGTCTGTAACTATGCATGTGCGAAAGTGAAGGCAAAAGGGGTAACTCTCTAGAATACTTCTTTACCTTCTTACAGAATGCCGCACATGGCAAATATGCGGATTATCAATCCAACGATATTAGTGAAAAAAGCACATGCAAATTTACTAACAAAAACGAAAGGTAAAGAAATTGTAGAATAACAAAATTTTTAATTTAAGTTGACTGATTTTTACTATAGCTAGAATAATATCAATTGTTTGGTTCTGAATAGACCGCCAACAGATGTTGCTGCATTGATGTAATTGCAATTTATGTAAGAATACGCACATAAGTCGATTCGTGTGTTACAGACAAATTTTCTGTTTAACACAATTGCCAATGGTCCATTTCGAATAAGATCTCATCCAATTCAGAAAAACTATTGTTAATACATATACTTAAGTTTTATAATAAAATCATTTTCTTAGAGAATATCTGATTTAGTTTGCTCACATCATCATTTCGAGAAGTGCTTCTTCATAAACAGTGATTGATTAATAAGTAAATTTACCGTGTAAATAACTTTCACATGCGTATATGTGTAATTTAAGTTTTAAAATAAAAAAGGAAGAAAAAATATAAATTGGTTGACGAAAAGGACGATCGAAAACAAAAAATGGCCTTTGGGGAATTCCAGGAGTGCATCTCCCATGCGTATCAAAGATGATTATTTCTGAAAAAGGGAACATTTATTGGGAACTTCAAGATAACGAACCTATAATTAGTTTTAAAAAATGCCCCTGGGGGATAAATATCAATTGAGACAGTTATTAAATGTTTAGACAATGTATTTTCAATATTAACAATATATATACATTTTGAAAATCCTTCGTAATCGAATATGAAATTTTCTGCCCACATACATTTAAGTTCTCTGAAGTGTTCATTATCTTAAGATTCAAATTATCATTTAAGTTGAATATTAAAACTAATCACTTTAAGTGCGCCTAAATAAAATTTCTATTTCTGTCACTACTGCGAAATTTAAGTTTCCTTTTGCGGAAGTGTCACATTTTAAGTGATCATTCCATGCAGATTGTGGCTCTTTTGAAGTCAGATGTACAACTTAATAGGGTATTACTTCATGCAATATCATTTTTTTCCAATTCTCATATTACGCAAATTACACATTAAGCTAAATATTTTCTTAATCTTAATGCATTTGAAGTGTTTTCTCAAGATGGTCTTCATCCATGTGGTACTAATTAATAATACATTATTAATAATCCTTTTTTTTTAAAAAAAATAAGATTTGCCCAAATGGTATTTATGAAAAGAATAACACATTAGTAAATTCTCTTTTTTGATAACTCGATACCTTTGTAGCTAAATCGCCGCCTGGCCACTTAATGTTCCTGCGTGGGTTTTTAAGATGAAATCGAAATAAATACTACAAAGCTCTCACCCATTTTGTTTTCTTATTTATTTAAGTTTTTACGCGATAACCTTTTCAAATTGCCAATTACTTCTTTTAAAAATATGAAAAGAATACATAATTCAACATGAATATATTTACAAGCTATTTTTCTTTTGAAACTTAAATTGAAAATGAAAATGATGTTATAGATTTTAAGTGTAACAAAACTTCAAATAACCGAATCAGTTAATTGTTAGGAGATAAAATTAAAACAGCAAGTTGGTAAAAGCTTTATCCTTTACATAGATTCAAGGATGGCAAGAAATGGGAAAAAGACTAGTTTTCAAACAATTTTTAATGGTATAAAATATTTGCCTATAACATTTATTTATGCTCAATTATAACTGCAAACCGCGCATATATTATATTTTATGATATTCAGATTACAAAGACCGAAATAAAGTTTAGAAAATGTTCTTTATATTATAACTAATTGTCAAAATATTACATGTGTGCAATTTACAATATGAAATATGTTACACATTCTTCTATATTATTTAAATCCAAAGCCCCATCATCTAATATAAAAGACATGTTCTAAAATACCACGCAATTATATCCTAAAATTTCCATTGCCTTCTTTTAATTTGAATTCAATGTTATCCAATACTTACAATTCCTCTTTCCCAATTGCTTTTTAAAAAACAGATTCCTCTGAGTTACGAATTTCCTCAATTATATCCTTAGCCCGTTCGGTTTTTATTTTTTAAACAACATAGGATTTTAATTGGTTGCTATAAAAAAAGTGTTTTTGCACAATCATAAAAAAAATACCTTTTTATCAGTTAATATTTTCGATCATGAATTTAAAAGAACACTGTTTCTTTTTTTTAATGTGATAAAAGTAAAAAACGAAGCGTTGTTTTTGAACAATTTAATTGTTTTCCTTGTCTGATCAGAATTAGTTTTTTGATCAGACAAGAAAAATTTAATTACATTTTAACGTATAATTTTTAAAAAGCAGTAAATATTTTCTAAAAAATACATTTATTATTATTGAGAAGTGCAAAGTAGGTTCAGTGGAAAGAAACCTCGTCTATATTAGTAACAAAATCAGCTATTTATTGGTTTTCGTATTTACTCATACAACATTGAGTTTCGCTAAGTTCAGGTCGGAAATAAAACCTCTGTTTTCAATCGCTTGAGGGGGAAAAAATATATCTATTTTTTACTTTTTTAACTTATTGATACAAACTTTATTGTAATTTAAATTTACAAATGCACAACTGATATAGAAAAATATAGAACATATTTATAAAACTGGTTCAAGTTAATTTTTCAGATATAATAACAATTCCTAAACTGCGAATATAAAAACTAACCTCACATCAAAGAGTATAATTTTGGTTGCAATTCTAGATCTATGTTGAATTTGTTGTTTACATTTGATTTTGATTTTAATTGACGTAGGACTTTGAAGCAACACGGACCTCGTAATTTTGGAAACACAGCCAAATAACGAGGACGACACCTGAGGTGGTACCCTCCTCTCCAAATTTCCAGACCACTCCAACTCAATCTGTATGAAATCCTTGAAGAAGAAACGTGCTATGCGACCCTTTAAAATCTGAAAAACATCAGCACCGACGTGAAGAAATTACTTTTCTCTCTAATTGCCATTACGAGAAAAAAGTTTTAGAATTAGAGTGTCGCAAGAACTTTTTAGTCATACACATCAACTTAAAATATTATTCAAAGCAGCAAAATATTTTCATATTTCCTAAGAATTATCTTCTCTCCAAATATAGTGAAATTTAATATTTTGGAATAAGTTCAGTTCTGCGTTCAGTTAAAAATTTAATATTTCAAGTCATTTTTTCTTTTATTAAACTAAGTACAGATTTTATATTTCCATTAAATACCACAAATAAAAAAAATTCGTGATGTTTTTCAATAATTTTTTCTTCAAAAATTGAGGAAATATTTCTTATTTCAATTTCTTTTTAAGCACAAATCGATAAAATCTCGTTTACAGTTTGTATCCCGTAGAAATATTCATTAGTAAAGTCAACTCTTGTTAATAGAATCTAAGTGAATGTAAAAGGAATAGAGTGGTTTTTTAAGAAAATATGTGCCAGAATTTTTTTCTTTGAAGAATCTAGATTAGAGGATGTATAACTACATACGACTAAATATTTGAAAATCAGTTAATGAAACTGAAAAGAAATTTTCAGTAAAAAGTAAAATGGAAAAATTACACTATATTTTTTTTAAATAAAACTCTAGTCTGAAATGTTAAAAGGCAAAAATTAAAATGCTAAAATGGAGACAAATTAATCAAAGACTGATTTTATTAAAGACTCCAAGTGTGTCTTACAAAATATTATTTCCGTTAAGTATAAAGATATTTAATTTTTAAAGATAGGTGTTTCATTTGTTCTCGCCTTAATTATATATTTCGCAATCTATTTAAGTTAAATCACATGTAGGCTTAATTTTCTTTGAAATCTTTTTAATACAGGAATAATTCAGGAAATTATATTCAGTAAGATGTTATAAGTTATTCTAATTTAAAAAGACAAAAATAAGTTATTCAAATTTTATAAATTTAATAAAAGGAAACCAAATATTTTACTGACCATGATTTTTTAATATCCTTACAGTTGATGATAATTTTGATTTAATTTAAAGCATTATGACTGTGTGTGTGTTGGTCGAAGTAAGATGCATTTTGAAAAACATTTTTTTTTGTGGTGTGTTCCATTTCTTCATATAAAAATATGACAATCACTCATAAAACCTAAGATATTAACCTATAACCTATTCAGAGCTCCAGTGGCGTAACGGAGATGATTAGGGCTCCCCTGTGAAGTCAGGTTTTGGGCTACAAGCCAGATCTTACAAAGGGTATATACTTGGTGCCAGGTAGGATTTGGGCCCCCTTGAACTCTGGGCCCTCCCCCGAAATGCGGGGGTTGCGGGAGTGTACGCTACGCCACTGCAGAGCTCTGAGCTAGGGAAAAGAAAGTGTTAAATTTAAAGTGAAGAATAAAAAAAATTAAAAGAAACCAATAGACTGATGTTTTTTATGTGATTTGAAACGATTAAAAGCCTTTAGTCTGAACAGAGTTTTCCTTAAATTTTCGAGGTTTTCACCTATCACATTAAAAAAACTACTTACATAATATTTAACAAAATCATTAGATTTGAGGAAAGAAAGCGCTTGATTCAAACAGATCACATTACTCTTATCCAGTAAGACTACGTTCAAGTTATTTCAACCAGAAAAGTATTAATTTTCAAAAATCTAGCCTCTTTGTACTAACTTCCAATATTTCAAATGTTTTCTTGGGAAAACTTACCAATAGCAGCTCTAGTCAAGAAAGAAAATTAGTTTATTGAATTAGAAAGAATTACTAGCACGTGAAACAGGTTACAAAAAACTTCTGATCTTGATATTTTACTGCTATTTCTAGTCAATTATACATTATTTCTTGATATCTAACATGCTTCTTTTATTACATTAAAGCAAATAAATATCGGGTGAAAAAAGGCGGGAAATCAAAATGATTTTTTTGATTGAGCCTGTTATGCCAACCGTGAGGATAGCATGCAACTTCAGAATCGCAAATTCTCCAGTTGTGAATTAGTTGTTCTGTTTGATAAATTCGAAATATAATCGAACTTTTCACTCTTATAACAGAAGACGTATACGTTTTTGGTGATAAATTTATTTCACGGGATAAATTTTGTTCTTTTTTTAAAAAATTGAACGATTAATTATTAAAGCTCAGAGACATTAATTTTTTTTTTATATTATGAAAGTTGAAATCATTTACTAAAGATTTTTTAACGGTTCGTTAACAATATTAAAAGGTGACTATGAAAATCTGAATAACGTTTTAAACTTTTTTTAAAAAACTGTATAAATTCGTATATTTAATTCGCAAGCCAAAATCAAAATTCCTAGTTCAATAATCACTTGAAAATCTCCAACAACGAAGATTATTCTTAAGGTAAGCGATATCACACAGAGAGTAAATGGAAAAGCTATATTTAGTCCAAATAGTTATTTGTAAGTTTGACATATGAAAGCTTTTAAAGCTCAATATTGAAGTGGAAATTCTAAAAATCTATTATAGGCTGTGTGAACATCAACATCATTCAAAAAATACTTTTATTCGAATTCAATCGAAAGACTAATAGAATGTTTTGTTAGTTTCTTGTAACTGTCAAGAATATTCGTCGCGAAATCTATTTTAGGAAAAACCATGTTGGCGTGTTCTAAATATAAGAAAACTGGAAACACATTTTATACTTTTTCTCATAATTCTCCCATATAATAAAATTGTACGCTTGTGTAAAATTTTAAACCAAATGATTTCATAGCAATTTCAAAAATAGTCTTTTATATCCAAAAAGTGTTTTCATAGAATATTCTATAAATATATTGCATTAGTGTAGTTCTTTACTGTAAATGCATTATTGAATTGCTTTTCTTTTTTGTAATAAACCAATTCTTCAGTAAAAGGAGCCTAAATTTTATCTTTCAATTAATCTTAGCTTATAAAAGTTCACAGTTACATTTCAAATAATCTAAAAGAACTCTCTCTTTTAAAATGACTTCATAAATATAACTTTTAAGATGATTGACTACGTTCGGACCCATAGCTTTGAAAAGTAATATAAATGAACAATTTTTTGATATGTAGTGTCACTTGTATTAGAATATGCATATAAAACCATTGTAAGGATATTATTACAAGAAAAATTATTTAAATGCAACTTTTTGGTAAAAAAGAATAAAAGAATGACATATTTTCAAAACATTATCTTTTTGAGAATGATGCTTCTACAATAATAATAATAATATATTTATATATGGCTAAGACCTCTATACAGGAGATTAACTAGAAATTTTGAACCATATCATTTAAAAATGGATTGATTCATATTTTAATATATCAGCGTAAAGAAACTTGAACAAAAAACACCAATTATTATTTCAATTGATCGTAACTCTAAAAATAATGTGAATATTTCTAACGCCCTAGTTAAGCCCCTGAATAGAAGTCCTAGCTATATAGAGAGAAAATATTATTATTAAGAAACATTTTTTATAAAAGAAAAATGTTTAAAAATTGTATTTTTTTTTTAAATTTTTGCATTTGAATAATTTTTTTTTTGTTATACTATTCTTAAAATAATTTATATACATATTCTAATTCAACTGACGCTAAATATCAAAGAATTATTCATTTATAAGCTTTTCAAAATCATCGTTCTGAACGTACAGGTATGATACTTAAAGGTATCCGACTAATTATGACAACATTTTTTTTTAATAATGAAGATATGGGGATTTTATTTATTTATTATTTTGTGGTTTTTAGATTTATTTAGTACATTTTAACAAAAATATACTAGAATTAAGAAATGAAAAGGAAATTATTATCACTAAAATGGGAAAAAATTGGTAAAAATTTACAAAAAATAACATATAAGGGGCCCATTCTGTACCAAAAGTTTATGAACAAATTTCCAATTTTTCAATTCTGGTGTGTTGCTATGTTATTCATTTTTGAAATGACCTTCACTATAAGAGATATTTTAATTTTTACAAAAACTAGAGCACTTTATCTTAGTTATTATATGAAATTGCTTGAAATAACAGTGTTATTTCACACTGTATTTGTCTGTAAATTTTGTACTAAAACAGAGATTGATAAATCTGAAAGTTAAAGTACTTCTTCTATTAAACATAACATACACAAAAAATTTCAGTTAATTATTTTCAAAACTTTTTAAGCAATCGCTATCCCCAGCATTTTCAAAAAAAAAACTCATTTCGCGTAAAATGCGTTTTAAAGTATGACATCTTGCTTAAACATCTGCTTTTACTAAAGCACTTGTAGTTTTTGTTCTAGTGAACGGAAAATAATACACTTGATATTTTTATAAAGCTAAAAAGATGGCTTATAAAATAAAATCATAAAAAAGTGTCAATTTTTGGCAAAATTGACAATTTTAGGGTAGTTGGATATCTTAAGGAGTTTTGATTTTTAATGTAGAGCAAACACTCCCAAAGAGAAGAGAACGATCTATCAAAGCAACAACTCAGTTATTAGTAAGAGTATAAATTTTACACCTTTATACAAATATAAAACGGTAACAAATTAAGGTAGACAGTTTTATGTTGCAATAAGATTAGTGAATTTAATTATTTTTTAATTATAGTTCCAAAGCACAGAGTAATTCTGGAAATGGGGAAACACATTTACAAAATTTCATTTTGATCAAATTAGTCGTTTCTTTGCACTTGACATTTCAAGGTCCAATTCTAAACATGTGCCATTACACAACGAATCAAAAAATAAATTATACGATCTTTAGATAGATGCCACAATCTAACTGCGTAATTAAAGAATGCGAGCAACACACCATTTTCAGTACTTTTCGTCGAGAATGTATTATTATTAACTTTTATTTTTTTTTTACTTAGAGATCTTTTTTAAAGTATTCAAATCCAAAAGAAAGGAAACTGCCTACACCGATTAGCTGCTGAATTAAGATAACCTTGTTTTTCCACAATTTTTCAAGTTTAACATCTTAGTTTAAGATGTTATCTTTTATAATAGGGATTGTAATTTTATTTTCTGTTTCTAAGCGTTATTAGCAAATGTATTTCAAGGACAAATCTGTCTTTTAAAGAAGAAAATCCCTTGTTTACTATGGGGCTTGAAAATAATTTATTTTTTAAGGGAAAATTAATGATGATAATTTCTTTCTATAAATATTTTTAATGTATTTTAAGTGAATGAGTGTGGTTATATTTAAATTTGTATTGATGTTTCATGTATCCCTTTTGCATGATTATAATAAACATTATTTACTGAAATCTTTCTCAGTGATAAGAATATTTCACGATGCAAAGTACGATGTAAATAATTAGTTTTTTGTGTGCTTTCTCTTTTCTGCTTAAAAATAAAAGAAAATCTTGCATCATAAAAAGGAAACAATTTTTTTTCACAAATTTATCCTTTCTAAGGATTTATTTATTGAAATTTTATGCTTTTTGAGTTTATTATTTTAATTTTAAAATCAACCTATTATTTTTAGAAATTTATCATACCTTAACCCCTTAATTGATTTGCCCGTACGCATTACGGGCTACCGAAAGCTGACCGCAACAGGTTTGCCCGTACGCTGTACGGGCACTGATATTTTCTTTCTATCTTAGATTTGCACATATTTTTAACTCTTGTAGTGAGATTATTAGTGCTAGTGTTTTTAAGAGATGCAGCTTGTCCATGGTATTGAAATACTTCTCACCCGGGATTTTCTTTGTGGTGAAGGCTGGAATTCGTCATTAAAGGCCGGAACTTAGATTCTTGAAAATATTTGATAAAGAACAAGGATTGACAAGGCAATGAGTAATTGGTTGCTTGAGAAGAAATGAAAATGGAATGATAATAAAAAAAAACCGATATTATCTCTGTCCTCACTGCAATGAAAGACTAGATATTACACCATGCTTCCAATTGTGTGATATGCACACACATATGCAAAATCCTCAACCGTTCAAAAAAGAGGTATGAACATGAGATTTTTTTTTGTAACTATGAGAGGAGTTCTTTTAAGATACATGAAACATTTTTTATAGCATCCAATAGCGCTTATATTGAATGTGATTGAATTCCACGCCAGTGAAGTGTATGTAGTGAATAAAGCTTAACAATTCTGTTATTTTGTACGTGTCTTCATTTTTTCCCTTCGTTTTGTTTACTTTTTGTATATTGTATACCTCCAAAAACATCCCCATCGGGATGTTTTTTTTTTTTTTTTTTTTTTTTTTTTTTTTTTTTTTTTGCATCGTGTTAGCATTTGTTCCGACTGCAAATTTGGTGTCATTCTGTTTATTAGATAGAGCAATGGTGGTTTTGAATAGTGTCTGTTTAAAAAAATAATCCTTTATATATACAAGGTGAGACACACACAAAATGAGACTAGTGTGTAGCTTGAAAAAATAATAGAGTGGCAACAACTGCTCTGGTTACGTCATTCCACACACCTCCTCTATCCATGTGGCCAGTTTTGTCTTAATTGATCAAGCCAGCTAGGAGAACTGCGTCATTGAGTGAACACGTGCAACTGCATTCTGCCGGGAAAATGTCAAATCAACATCGAGTTTCATGTGAAACTTAAAAAATCAGCCACGAAAGCATTTCGAATACTAACCAAAGCTTATGGAGATGAAACTTTGTCTAGTGCACATGTGTTTGAATGGTATAAGTTTTCAGAGAGAAGGGTCAGCGCGGAAATGATGAACCTGCTGGGCGCCCAAGGTCAGCGATTACAGACTAAAACATAGCCAAAGTTCGTGATATGAATGGGTTCCCACTCGCATCAGTGGTGAGACTGTTAATCAACACTACTAAATTGAAGAACTAAAAAAAGTGAAAAAAATAGGAAAAAGGCCAGAATTAGGGAGTGATGAATAGCTGTTGCACCTAGACAATGCATCCGCTCACGTGGCCCTATCTGTCAAGCAGTTTCTGACCAGCAAGAACATTACTATGATGAGGCATCCTCCTTTTTCACCTGATTTGGCCCCATTCGACTTTTTTTTAAAATTTCGTACAGTTAAATCTTGTTGAAAGGGAACCCATTTTAACTCAGTCGAAGAGGTTCAGGCAAAAACGGAAAATCTCTTAAGGGGACTTCCAAACACCTCGTTCTATATAACTGTTACCAGCAATAGCAGCATCGAATACAGAAAGGAACTACTCTGAAGATGATACTGTCATGGAGAACTGATTCTGTAAGTACAATGATTTACTGGACCAATCTCGTTTTGTGTGTGTGTGCGTGCGTGCGCGCGCGCGCGCGCGTGTGTGTGTGTGTGTGTGTGTGTCTGTGTGTGTGTGTGTGTGTGTGTGTGTGTGTGTGTGTGTGTGTGTGTGGTGTGTGTGTGTGTGTGTGTGTGTGTGTGTGTGTGTGTGTGTGTGTGTGTGTGTGTGTGTGTGTGTGTGCCACACCTTGTATAAACAGGCTAAATCTTTAATCTCTCTCTCTCTCTCTCAGTCATATAATTTTATTAAAGAACACTAAAAATGCACAATTTTTTTTCCTTTTCTTTATAATATAAGAAGAAAAAATTGATATATATATATAAATCCACTTTTTCTCTTCTTCTTCCGTATATGGAGATTATTTCATACTCTCCTTTTCGTAAACAACCGATTACATTTTTGTAAAGCTGAAATAAAAGTATTTATAAACGACTTCGGTAAAATATACTAAATTTATCTATTCTAAAACCTAAATTGTTATTTTTTTAAAAATAAAATTAATGAAAAAATCTAAATCTAAAACAATTTCTTTTCCGCATTTTTAGATGTTCACAATTGTAAGGACAATCAAAATGTTATATTTAAACTTACGAACGAATAATTACAGCTTGCGTCTAATCAGATTAATATATAAACTCTAAAATTCTCTCGAGCATACATTAGTAAAAATGTCTGGAGAAAAAAAGAACTTGCCGGAATTGAAGTGAGAAAAGTATGATTTTTCGTATAAGTGGAATGTCAGTTAACCGCAAAAGTTGAAGAAATTCGGATATCTAAAACATCTGTAGAAAATGTATTCAACGTAGAATTGATAGTTCGGTACCGAAGAGAGATCTAGAGTCAAATTGAAGTTGTATCTCACAGATACTGAAGACGCATTTTTCATCTTCCTTCACTACAAAAATGTCTACTGCAGAAGTTACTCGTAATTTTATGGGAAAGGTTTCGAAGTCTACAGTTAAATGTCTTTGAAATAAATTTGATTATACCTCTAAATTGTGTAAAAATTAATAAAAACCAGTATCAACCAACAGACATAAAATCATATGAAGAAAAATTGCAAACGGAATAAATTATATCTTTCCCGCAGTATGCATAAATTCCGTACTGTTTTTAATTGTCAGTTTGATTAAGCTTACTTATAACAGTTTGCATGATTTCTTGAAGCATTTTACCAGATTGGATAACGTAAATATTACATCTCTCCATTTGTAACACACAAATACACACACACACACATATATGCATATTGCTTCTGGTTTCCAAATTCCAAATTTACATGTATTATGTGTTGATTCTTCGTGAGGTCTCTTTTAACAGATACTCAATATAAAGAGAAAATTATACATGAGAACAATTAGTTGTTAAAGTATTGCTTCAGAGAAAACTGATATTTGCTTGTTTTCGTATATATAAGCTTAGATGTCGGAAAAATCCTTTTGTATCAACAGGAAATAAACACTCAATATTTCCAAAAAAGCCAAACAAATGAAATATAATATGTTTTTGCATTCGTATTCTATTTTCTTTTCACGTCCTGTAATATTGCGGTGACCGCTGTATAATATTAAACTTTTTTCCCCAGATTAACAGAATTTTCTAATAGTCACTACCTTTTACACGAAAAATATTTTTGTCGTAATTCACGCTCTTAAAAACAGGACTCAAAATACACAAATTATTATTTTGTATGAATTTTTATGTATAATTGTGACAGTTTTAATGATTCTCGAAATTCTTGTCATTAAAATTGATATCATTGTCAATTATTCAAGGAAACCTAAATTACAAAGCTGACAGATTAATTAAGAAAGTTAAATAACATAGTCATTCAATCTCAAAAAATAAAATTTCTCTCTGTGAAATTCAATTTTTTTTTGGAAGTGGACTTACATAGAAAGTATTCTAAGTAGCTGTAGTATTTATTTGAACATCGTGGTTTGTTCTAGATACATTCAGAAAAATTTTTAGGGGGCCATATGCTGGAAAATTTTGGAAAAATTATTTAACTGCAAAATGCTTAAATTTTTTCCAATTATAGTACTTTTACATTTTTTTTTCAATTTTTGCTTTCTCATACTTTTATTATTTTAATTTTTAGTTTAAAATTGGAATCAATTTTTGAATTTAGTGCTGTGTGCTAAGAAAAATCATTTTTCATTTTCTTCAAATTCTTCGATGTAAATAGCTAGTAATTATAATGATACCTAAAAAGAGATCATTTTCAAAACAACAATTAGTTCTTTTGGGGATTTAAAGGATTTCATGAAATGGAGAATCCATGGATTTTAAAGAAGATATGTATTACAATTCCCTTTTTGATCATTTATTCACATTTTTATATCATTTTCTTCGATTATTTTCTATATTTTAAATTCAAAAATAAATATCTATCGATCGGTATATACTTCTTTGAAAAATCTTGAATGGAAAATTTTAAATCGTCAAATGTCTTAGAAATTCATTTAGCAATTTTTCAAACCCTCATAACTAAAAAAATTTTATACAGAATTTCTAGAAATTTGAAATCTAAGCTTATGAGGAAAAGTAAGTTACAAGAAAAAGAACATCCATAATGAAAAATTATTTCTCGAAGTTAGTAACATATGTTAAATAATTTTATTGGCCTATTAATGCCATTATATTTAGTCCCTTTGTGCTATTAACAATGACATTAATTTTTCTACGATAAAAATGCTGGTAGTTTTTACCGATATTTCTTTTTGGATGACTGTACAAGAGAAGAGGCATTTTCTTCAAAGTGCATACACATAAAATCTAAGAATAATATTTGTTTTAAATGCAAGTTCACTGTCTTCATCACAAACTAAAAACGAAGGATTAATAACAAAAGCACTCTGCTAACGGAGAATGAATAAAGTTTAAAATCCTTTAAACTCTACTGGCGCCAATGAGACGACGTGTATAATAGCGTTATTATTCATAAAGGCATTCATGGCAGACGTCGAACGTTAAGAAAATCTTTGAATACAAATGGTTATAAATTCATGTGAAGATGGAAATGAATGTCACAGGTTTTTAACTATAATTTATTACTAATTCTCAAAACCGGTACTCAGTTAGCCATATCAATACACGTTCATCACAGCACAATATAATACCTTTATTGTAAAAAAATACATGAATATATATATATATATATATATATATTTCAAAGGAAAGCACGAATTCAAGAGATGATGACAGTTTAGATAGCTCGATGCATCTTTGTTATCATAAATATTCTGCCTTGTGTCGTTTCAAGATGTTTGAAAAATTATTCCAAATTAAATGTTAGGATTGAAGAGCTGTTAAAAGTTTTTTATTGTACAGAATAACTATCTGCCACTTTACTAGACACATCGTGTGAGCTATACGAAAACAAATTTTGAAGGAGCAATATAAATAACAAGAGCATTTTGAAAAATTATAAATATACAATTTGGAATGAGAATTAATAGGCAACTGTTATTAATTAGAAGATAAATTTAATTTTTTTATTAATCATCTGCAAAATATGTTCATTTTTCGAAAATTCAAAAATTCTTCGTATTCTGAACCGGAAATTTCTAACATTTTTTAGACCACAAACTGAAAAATTCTTATGACAAACTCCCATTAGTTTTATGTGTAGTTTTCTTTGTCTGGCGATGCGATTGTAGACTAATAAGAAGGTACGAGTCACGGCCTGGTGGTTGAGGAAATATATCTGCTATTATGAAATTTCTTACACATATTTATACCGAATTGTTTTATTTTTTATTGATAGTTGACGAGTTACGAATTTCAGTGTTTGAATTATTTTTAAATTAGGATACGTTGCACTGGTTTTATTCTTATTATTTATAAACTGTTCAAAATAGACAAAAAAAAAGATCAAATAAATCTATAATATTTCTAAATAGAAATTTCCAAGAACTTACGATACGTTTTTAAATACACACCACATATTTAATTTATTGATTTAGAGACCAATGCACTTCCAAAAAGACTTTCAATTTCGACTAGCTTAAAGTAGCTCAATAACTTGCCAGACACAACACAGACGCAGGTTAAAGATCTATGCCCTGCTGTATTTACTTTGGAATAAAATACTGTTTAATTCTATTTATCTTACATTCAACTGTTGCAAATTGAATGGATAAATTTCTATTCATCAATTGAAAGAATAAACTAGAACAGTTAAATCACGCTATAGAAGGTCATTCCTGCCTGAAGAAGAATTGTCGTTGGCAACTATCATATCAAAAGAGTAACTACCATTCGGTGACCCTAATTTGCACAAATTTGTTAATTTTGCTTCAGCCTTCAGTTATTCCAAACTCTTTTATTCGAAAAGACAGGGGAAGTTTTTTATCCAGGCCTTAACGTTCATGCTCAATCAAATCCCGTTTTTGTCACATTGACCTCATTTTCGCTTTTATGTGGACGTAATACGCCGCTTTGCAAGTTAAATTTATCAGGTTTCTTTTTTGCGTATTCATCTGATCATACATTCGATGTCTTTTGCTTTTTTTTAGTCCCTTAAAAATGTCTCGATATTTTTTTAAATGTGTCCTGTCGAAAAACATCCTCTTCCTAGTTTAAAGATTAAATTTTTTTTTTGTAAAAATTTCTATATGAAAACGTCCTCCAACTTCGACGTGCATATATTAATGTAAGAAAATTATTGGTGGTTTGACCTATATTTCCACTTATTTCATTCCTTGTTAATATTATAGATGACATGTGTTGTTATGCAATAATCTAGAGTTTTGAATTTCTACGTTTGTAATAATTGTGTTAAATTGAAGCAATGCATCTATAATTAATTTCAGAAAGTATAACTTAAGTGATATTTTAGTAATACGTAATTTTTTTTAACTGTGGTAAATATTTTTAAAAAATTATCACTTACGCATTTAAATCTAGTTTACAAAGGCATATTTTTTTATATTATTCAAAATTTAATCAATTAAAACAAATGGCAATCATTAGATCATTAATATAACGGTATAAGGCGCCGATGCAAGTTAAAAATTACATTATCAAATTTCACTAAAAACACATGGGTATCTAAAGCAGAAATAAAATGCAAAGTTTAGTTACATATCAATTACTTCTCCCAATAATTTATATTTATATAAAAGACTCCCAAAATAGCTTTAAAAAAACGCTTTTGTTTCGACAACATGTACCTAGTCTTTTTGTTAAATATTTTTTCCCTTCCAAACTTCATATTTTGCCAATAATCTGTAATACAAAAATGAAATAGGATATGTGTATATTACTTAAAAACTTTAAACAAATATTCTAGCTCTCAAATGCCTTCTTTATTAAATTATATCTCCGTGTGCTCTCTTGTAAGTTGTAAATGCATATCTATAGAGTGTATTGGTTTTTAACCATTTTTTCTTCCATGATAATCCTGAAATTATAATTAAATTTCCGTAGCTTACTTAAATTATGATGTTAATATAATTTTTAAAATCTTCCTTGGCTTATTGTGATTAAAAAATTTATTACAATGTATAATATATAAGATATTAATTAACATTAAGTAATTAAAAATAGGTCATACTTTAAAAGGAATAAATTACGTTATAATTCATTAAAAGATAATAATTAAGATGCAAAGGATACATCGCCTTTCACATATGTATATTTGTTCATATGCATTTTTAATATACAATGCTCATGTATTTAAGATAGAAGAGATATACCCGTATGGATCATTCTCACAGTAAATATATCAAAAAAGTATATAATCCGCTAAATTGGTTGGAAATATTTCAGATGATATGTACACTGCTGGTCACACAAAATGCAACACTCTGAAGTTAGCATGTAAACCATGTGGAATTTGCATCATGTGTTGGTGGCGATGAAATACGAATTATTAACAATATAGCTCAGACGCACATCACGGTTGACAGTAGCGCCACCAAAACGCCCTATTTAAGGAAAGAACAGATTGGGGCGATATAAAGAACGGAAATTTGGGGGGGGGTACCTACATTTCGTGGGAAGACATCGAGCGTCTTTTGATCAAGTTTCTAAATTCAACCGTGGAAGAATAGTAGCTTATAGGGATTGCAGTTTATCCTTCAGAGAAATCGGTCAGCGTGTTGGACGAAACCAAGATACTGTGATGCGGATGTGTCATCGCTGGGTGCAGGAGGAAACGACAGAGAGACAGGGCCAATCGCACCCACCTCGTTGCGCCCCTTTCTGTGATGACAGGCGGATTGTGCGCATTCCAATGGTGGATCACGCATCCACATCACGAACCATAGCACAACAGATTCAGTCGGTTACGCATCAATCGGTGTCCGCTCATTGCCGTTTGCACCAGAGTTGAATGTCCGCAAGGCATCCATTGCTTCACTTACCCTTCACTGGAGACCACTGGTGTTTATGCCGCCAATGATGTGATGAACGGTGGACATGGACAACGGAATGGAACGACAATGTGTTAACTGACGAATCCCGCTTCTGTCTGCAACATCACGGTGGTCAGATTCGAGTTTGGAGACACCGTGGTGAGAGTCTGTTGAACTGTTGCGTTATACATCGCCACACTGGTCCTGCACCCAGTATCATGGTTTGGGATGGTATTGGATTTCACTGCCGCACCCCTCTAGTACGCATTGCTGGTACACTGAACAGCCAGAGCTACATCTCTGAGGTGTTGGAGCCCGTGGTCCTCCCATACATTCAGCGCTTGCTATCAGCTATCTTCCAACAGGATAATGCGTGACCACATGCAGCACGCAATGTTCAAGTGTTCTTCTTTGCCCCTCAGATTGAATTGCTTACTTGGCCTGCATGTTCTCTCGATCTATCGCCAATCAAAAGCGTGTGGTCCATGCTTGACAACGACTGGCTTGGGATACACTTCCCGCTGCTACATCAGATCAACTTCGGCAATGTGTGGAAGCCACATGGACTGTTATACTCCAAGGATACATCTAAAGCTTCTTTGATTCTATGCTGAGGCGTGTGGTAGCAGTTATAGCCAACGATAGCGGCTACAGTAACTACTGATTTTATCATCATATACACGTCACAAGAGGCTGTAATTTTAATCGTTTGATTTTTGTACAACATATTATCTGCCAAATAAATTTCGCTATGATATATCTCTGTTCCTTCTTGGTGTTGCATTTTGTGTGGCTAGCTCTCTATAAACATTCGTGGTATATACCTACAATCTTCTCATTTCCTCAACAGCCAATACGCTGTAGGAGACCTATTAAAAATTCCAATTCTAGAGTACCCATAAAGAATTGAAAAGTATTAATTCTAAAATTATCTAGTGATACTTCCACATTAGTTAGAACTCAAAGTCCCCCCCCGCATTGACGGAGTGTAGAAGTTTGAAGAGTGAAGTGAAATCCTTATTATTTTACAAAATTACGATTCCATCGCTGATAGCTCACGAGGTGCTTTGAAAATTGATGTAAATAAACAATAAATAATATATATAAATATATATAGAACCAATCTATCTAAAATCAAATTTTTCTCGAATGATTTCAGTTTAAAGTAAAATATTCCTCATACATTGCTTTTCAACTAATTCGGAACTCAAACTATTTCTCGTTCATTTTATTTTTTTTTTCTACATAAAACGGGAACTTGTACAACATTTTGACTTTTTTGTAATCAGTTCCTCTGTAAAAAATAAAGAAGGATTACTGCCCTCGAATTCATTTACTTTATTGAGAATTTGTTTTTAATATTATGCATTGTCTTCGGTACTTCGGTAACATAAATTTCTCAAAAGTGTAGAACAAATTTTTAAAAAGTAAGACAAAATAAGGAGAGCAAGCAAGAAATTGACTTTCTAGGAGACACTCAAGGTCGCTCTAGTACGGGAAAAAGTAATGAATCACTATAAACACACCTCATAAGTGACATGACTCAAATCAAGCATCTTCCAAAAAGCACCGAAAATGTCATAGTGTTCTATTGCGTAGGGAGTATGTCACGTAGAAGACAGGATAAAAATAGAAACGTAAACTTAATGTGTCTCTTCTGTGGATATTCAAACATTAATTTTTTCCCTTCTTATTTGCTTAGTCTTCATTTTTAGAGTATTATTTCTTTTTTTAAAAAAAAATGAGTTTTAATGCTATTTTAAGATTTTATTTACTAACTTTTTTGCTTTGTGATTTCATATATCCTAATGTATTGAAAATTCCTTAACTTAACCTTTTAGCTCTCTGAAAATATTTTACAGAGTTTTATTTTGCTAATATTTTAATAACTTTATAAGAAATTTTAGATTAAACATTAATATAAAAAATTAATGAAATTACTATAAAGATTAAAGTTTCTTTATTATTTTTGTTCTCTCACTGTGTACACACACTTTGATGAAGTAATTCAGACGCACGAAAATATAGATGACGATAGTGAGTCCAACAAAGTTATTTTCCCGAAATTCACTTCAGATTTTTTGTTCAATATTGAAGCGATATTTGCATGTTTTTATTTTGCAATATATTTTGTAATCCAATTCGCAAAGGATATGTCACAGGGTTGATTCTTGCCTAATCAGACAAAACCAAGTTGTTTTTTTAAAAAAGAAATAAACTATACTGTGTGACTTCGTTCCAAAAAAGTAAATTAGCCAATTTTTGGTGAATTTTTTAAAAACTGTATGAATACACCGGCAATTTTTACTGAATAATACTGAAATGTAATTATATACACTGAAGTGAGCTTTTTGAGATATTACCAAAACATTTGGATATAGAACAGATATCGTAACAAAAAATGAGAGAATTTTCAAAAAATTCTTAGTGATTCTCAGTATAAATTTCTTTTGAAAGAACTAATTAATATATTTAAAAAATTTCACTTCAGTATAAATATAAATGTCTAGTTAATAAACAGACAAAATCTTGAGTGTTTATGTTTAATAGTTTCTGAGAAAAAGATACGTAAAGATACATCAAATGCAATGTCCATTGTCGTTGCATGAAGCTTAATACTTACATAAAAATAAATAAATCTCATATTTAAAAACATAAGAAACAAGTCTTCTTGTGACTGTTTTAGAAATCACGTCTAATGTATAAACTTTTGAATTCTGATATTTTAGGAAATTGTTAGCAAGTGAGCATACAAATCCATACTGAAAACTTTCGAAATGTCGTATAATCACATATTCCCAAATCAACGCTCTTACATATTGATACACTTTTATATGACATTTAGGATTCTTTATGGTCAATTTTGATGAGGGTAATGCATCTAAAAGATGAAAATTCTTCAAAGATTGATACAGAATTTGAGAAAAGTTATGTAAATTCTGTAAAATATATTGATTGTTAAAAATTTAAAAGGGTTATAAACGCATCTTCTGAGCAATGTAAGTAAAAAAAAGAAAAGAAAATATGAAAAAGCTAATATTTAAAAAAAATAGTACAAATAGTGCATACACTTGGCATTTATTTTAAATTTTTCTGTCCCATACACAGCTTTTTCGGTGTATTTATCTGCAAATTTTGAAATAACCCGTCTCTTGTTCACATCACTATATTCTGTTTCTACACTAAGACTTAATTTTTTTGTCTGCGTCTTGAAACTCCATTAGTTTTTGATCTGATTAATGTCGTACTTTTTTTTTTTGCTTATGAACGCTTTTAATGACATATTAACTTATTCCCTTCACAGATGTCCAAACCAGGAATCTGTAATTTTTTTGTTAACTGGATTAAATCTTCCTAAAATTTATTCCCAAAATATAATTAAAAAGGCTGGTTTGAGTTTTGTTAATTTATTAAATAAATTTACTGCCTCTTTTCTAAAATCAATTTTCTCCTTTTCATTGTCACTAAATGTCTTTAAAATATTCATGATATTACCATTATTATGTTTTACGGCTTCAACAGCATCGTAGTGACAATACCATCTGGTCTGACTTAAACTTTTTAAGGTAAATTTCAGTTTAATTTCACGATTTAAAAATTCCCACCTACAGGCTGAAGCAGAAAAAAAACCATATATTTGTTGCAATAAACCAAAGAAGTTCACGATTTCAGTTTTAACCTTAACTGATTCTGTACCAACCAGATTAAGAGAATGTGCACCTCACGGCACATAATTAGTGAATTTATTTGTTTCTTTTAGAAGAGCTTGTACACCATTATATTGACCGGGAATATTTGCAGCGTTGTCAAATGACGGCCCCCTACAATTATCCAATAGCGGTTCATTTGTTTTTAAAATTCTTGTAGAAAATCAAATAAGTATAAGCTAGAGTGACTACTAATCTTAATTAACGAAACACATCTTCCATACAATTTTCCTGAAAACAATATCGTAGTTCAATAGCAAGTTGTGATTGTAGGACAAATCTGGAGTAGAATCCATCACAATTGAACAGTACTTTGTGTCCTCGTTATTTATTTTAGTTGTAGTTGTTTTAATGATTTGCTTGCCCATGATTTCAATTATTTGCTCACATATTACTTTTGATAAGTACGATATTAACGATTTTGGTCGTAATTCTCTCTGTTTATTGTGTTCACGAATGAATGGGTCGAATCCTTCTAACAGTTCCAAGGCACCTATAAAATTAACATTATGAGGAAAACCAAAAACCTCCTCCGTACCTCTAACTGCTAAACCTCTTATAGCCAAATACTTTACTACCATTATAACCCGTTTGAGGATATTGTGGTGATATTCTGTATCTTTTCTTAGTTGCTCCTGTAACTATTTATCTGAAACAGACTTATTTTCTTTTCGTGTCAACCAAACTAACGTTGAATTTTTATGCTCAATATAATTTTCATGATTTTCTAATCAACTTGTTACTTGTTTCCAATAAAAAAAGCCGGTTGTGTATTGGGAATTTGTTTTAGAAAAAGGTTTACTGGTCATACAGAAAACACTACCAATACTAGTTGAACAACATGGCCAAAAGATCTTTCCAGCACTTGGTGATTTTTAGCATTATTTATGAAATAATTATTCGAAAATGATCTCTTTTGTTCTTTGTATTCTCTTACCGAAACAGAGTTTATATTGATTGGATCTTTATTTTGAAAATAACTCATTTCATGTGAAAGGATATAATCAATAAAATTATTACTTAGTGATTTAGGCCATGAACCCACGTTAACGTATTTCTCAAATTCAAACCCAACATTTTCTAAACACTTTTCGGCTGGAGCATTACTGATGTCCTCTGGCTGAACAATATCTTTTTCAGAAGGCTGCTGGCCATCGAAATCTTGCATTTTTTCATCATTTGCTTACGTTTCTCCGCTTACTTTGGCTAAGTTTTTTTTCTCTTTCGCTTGTTAATGTATCTGTGTTTGTTATATTCTTTTTACTTTGTTTCATTGTAAGAAAAAGTTGAAATTTTGACACGTTATATAATTTGTTTTCTTTTTCTCGATTTGACAGTAATTTTTGTTTTTCCGCTTCACTTTTATATTTTCTGCCAGACATATTTATATTGTTAACTAAGGACTTGATTTTCTTGAAAATAATTTTAAAAGTTTAGGTCATAAAACTACGATAACAAAACCGACTGTGCTTAATAAACTAAAAATATTCTAACAAATTTTTACAAAACAATATAGTATATTTCTGAAATAATTAAGTACCTAGTTTTTTTTGAATAAATAAAAAAATTATTATCTATTCTAGCTGAAACCTAAAACTCTAATTATTATTATTTATTGGCCCATCAGTTTAAAGGGGGTTTTATAAAAATAAACTTTAGAATATTATTTGTTTTAAATAAATATTGTTTTTCCGTTGTCATCCATTATTTGCTGTAGCTACCAATACTTAAAAACCGATTTATTACGAAAATCAAGACCACTTTACTTTTATTCATAACATTCGCCGAAAATCTCCATAATCCACATAAAATGATTGTTATTTTTCCATCCTTAGAAGCAATTAAGTTACTCATCACAAATTTTAAAGCAATATATATATTTATAGGAAATCCTGACGTTTTCATTCCTTGAAAAATACACAAAATACTTATTCATAACTTCAATATCTTCCTACATAAATAATTTTAAAATGTTTATTGGTACTTACTTTTTGCTTGAAACTTGAATAAACAGGTACGCAAGTATCTTTTAATTTCAGGTATTATGTCCAGGACACAGCACCAAATCAATATATTATTGCAACTTATAATTATTATTGCACACAAATAAATGGCTACCAAAATAGCGCCGCTACGTTTGTATAAATGCACGATGCTTGTCGGCGTCGTTCTATTATAGAGCCTCTATTAATTATTAATTTCATCGTATTCGGCGGTAGGGCGGAAGAACAAAAGTAAATTGCTCTTGCTCTCGAAAATAAAAATAAATTTGATATGGTATTTCGGGTATTTTATTTTTGATTTGTATTTTTTATTGGTTTATTATTTTATTACTATTTTGATTGTAAGCATCTTTTTCTGTTTGTTATCTTCAACGGGGTACAAGGGGTCCCTAGAACACGGGGGCTCTGGGCTGCGGCCCATTTAGCCCATACGTAGATCCGGCCTTGCTTGTTGGCATACTTATATATTAGCTCAAAATATGTAGGTAAGGAATGAACATTCACAATCGAAAAACATCAAAATTACTCAAGCATGTATATACTGAATATTTTCAGAAATGTAGTATTAAAAAAAAATTTAAGACCTTTAAAGATATTTCTGTTTTGTGGGACTTCAATTCTTATACACTCATTTTTATAAGCTCAATAATTACGTACTTTCGTTCTGTATAAAGAAATCAAAATATTTTTTTCTAAATTATGTATACTTACTATAGATGTTTTACCTCTCTTACAGATTATCACAATCTCTGTTTTAGCTTACAAAACTCTCGAATATTAGGTTCTGTTAATAGTGCAAATACATTTTTAAACAATAACATTTTTAAAATAAAAAATATATGTACTTATTTCTATTTGCCGGCAATATGGTGAGGTTGTTATCTTCTATAAACCAAGCGATATCTAGTTAAATACTTCAAAAATATTTTTTGAAATAAATTTTTCTATCAATTTATTTTCTAAATCTTTTTTCGGAAAATAAATGGCGAAGAAATCTGTTGTAATACTGGAATAAAAATAAAGAATTATAGTAATATATATTGATATATTAAGTGTTATATATGTGATTAACTATTTAATCAGTATGTTCTTTGATTAACATTAAATTTTATTTAGAAATTATACGAAATGTAAATCACACACAGGATATTTGCTATCGAAACTGGCTTTAAATTTAGCCGAGAAATATTGATCGTTCGTAAGGAACGCTGATTTAACACCATCTGGATGCAAAAAAGTGAAAATATGTTATAAATTTGGTGAATTATTTGACAAGTTTGAGAACTGTTGCGTTTGTCTTTGTTTCAAGTTTTTTTTTTTCAAGACAGAAAAAAACTTAATTTTTTGTAAGCTTTGTTTTATTCGTGTGCCAAACGCTTTTCCCCCTTACTTGGTAGATACGCTCAATGGAAAAGTGTGTAAAAACACCGTTCAAAAGAAGATATGATTTACATAATAAAAAGGACGGTACATTCCGTGTAAAATAAAATAAATAACTTTAACTTGAAAAAACCATGTAAAAGAGTGTTGAGAACTCAACGGTACGAGTTTTTATATAGATGTGTATATTTTCGTTTATATATACTTAACATTTATATATATTTAATATTGTAACATGTACACGTTCCACTCTTAGCATATTTGTATTGACCAGGGGTGGCGAACCTTTATGGATCAACGTGTCATTTTTTCTAAAGAAGTGTTTAATGAGGTATAGATATGCCATCCAATAATTTTGGGAAAATAATGAAACTAAATGCTATCAACACAAAACTCTATTTACTACGAAAAAATATCTTTTGCGCGGTGTAGTTATACGTTTAATTCAAATTAAAGTAACATTAGTGTGACTTCTGTTGTTGCAGATTGGATGACAAATAACTTATATTAGGATTGTAAGATGTAACTTTTTGTAAAATACATGTTGAATTTGAATCATTTGCCAAACGGTTTCTAAGCAATTCATTATTTTTACTGTGGTTCACTTTTTTTGACAAGAGGGTTTGTGATTTGTTTCAAAAAATACCGTTTTACAGACAATGTTCTGCATACCACTATTCCAGAACATAAAACACACACCGCTTTGTCGCCTTTACCAATAATGCCATGTTTCTGGGTCCACAAATTTGAAATTCGCTGTTATACTTACTATCTTGCACTTTTTTGTTCTTTTGCTGAACTAGCCAGTTAAAAATCGTAAATATAACGCACATATACTTTAAAGAACAGTTGTGTCGATGAAACTGAATATGCTATGTGTAGACAAACTTTACATCATAAGCAATTGTAGTCTACGATGTAACTAAGGCAAGACAATAAAAAACAAGTGTGCTCCCCGTCGCCCCGCGACCGATCACTCGCTTTTGTTCGTAATACTTCATAGTAAATTTTGAAATAAAATGCAAACCATTTTGATCACTGCGTGCTCAAAATATTGCGTCGCGTGCCGTCAAAGGCACGCGTGCCACTGGTTCGCCATCCCTGGTATAGACTCTATAACACGAAAAGCAAAGCGCACATGAAACTAACTTATCATAGAAATTTATTGTTTAATTTAAGAAAAACGGTTACAAGAGGATAAAACTAATCATAAGTTGGCCCACCTTCGCCAGTGACGTAAACTATTACCCAACACTGGATATTGAGTTGTAGAGTAAACGGATGTCCACCTGCATGATTGATTGCCATACACAATACAATTGGCGAATTACCGCAATCCGGGGAGAGAAGGAAACACTTGCTTATCAGAGCCCAAATGTGCTCGATTGGAGTGAAATATTGCGATCGGGTTGATCATGTAAGTATTGGTAAAGCACAAAAACAAACTGCCGGAAATTAACTTAGTGAAATGTAAGCTCCCACTGTGAGCGACTTCTGTTTGAAATCGCTCCTTCACCGTCCTTCCTACCTAAGGGTGTGGGGGGAAACAAAGCGTCACCAGAAACTTTCATAATAATTATTATTTTATTACTATTCAAGCACACTAATCAACCATAAGTGAAACAACAAGAGGAGACCCTAGGAGTGATATAAAGGAAGTAGTCTACTCTAAGTAAACAAGCGCAAGTAATCTGTTCAACTTAATTTAATCTAATCTATCTTAGATTATTAATTCTCAATCCACTAATTTATTATAGTGGCAAACTCCGTTCTTAACTCAAGTTGTGATCATGAATGAAATCTCACCTACGTATCGCCGCAACAGTTCCTCTGCTCCTTCTATCTAACAATTACAAAAAACCTTGACTTTATATAGTCAAACTAATCTCCATATAAGGGTTTCTTCTTGAGGGATGGCTGTGAATTAACACGAATCCTAGCCCAAAGTTTCCCCAAGAGAATTAATAAGAAGGTCCGTACAGATCCGTCACAACACACAGGAGTCCGTACTGGGCGTAAAATCTATTTGTCGTACCTCTGTGCTGTAAGAGTGTCAAGGATGACTTCCCAAACATTCTAGAAATAATATTGATTTGTTATTCATTTCTACTTTTTGGCAATAATCGTATTTGCTTACGGGCCAGATGAATCAAAATCGCTGTCCTCATTAAAAAAATCTATCACACTATGTCTGAATACAAAGATTTTCGTTCCCCAGTCACTTTTTGATCAAAAATGCTTTCCGGAATATTGTGCGCGTGCGGTTCCGATTTTTTTATTAAAAAAAATCCCCTTAATATTTCCTTCCATTTATTCTTCTGGTTTTGTAAGTTCTTCATATCATTTTATTGGTAACCAAATAAACAAATCTTCAGCTCTCGTTGTAACTTAAAAGGGCGTTCCCGTTTTGGTTCCGCTTTAAAAAAAAATTTCCAGATTTTTGCAATAAGTTTAAGACATTCAGATAATTAATTAGCAGTTCAGTGATCATTGTAATCAGAGATTCTAAATAGTGTTAGAGTAAGCCAGTCGTGTAAATAGGGAGACTTTTTCTTGGACTGGGTTTTCTCAAAATCATGTAGTTCTCTCCCTAGTGTGGGAAATTGAAGATTGAGGAGCCAGCTCAGGTTCCATCTTCGTGTATTAATTGGTTCGAAATTACAAAGTCCATTTCCAATAGAGATATTGCTGTATCATAATGTGACGTTAATTAACACAATCAATCACAATTAATACAAAACTGTGTGGTACAAAAGTTAGGTGGAATATTTTCTAAATGTACTCGTTTACAGCGATTGTAATTTTATGTATACTTAAGCACTTCACACCTCGCAAGAATCTGCTGCATTTTTTTTTCTATAAATGCATAAAGTTAACATAATCTTCCGATTTTTTTTAAAATCTGTTCCATATTCCTTATTTCTCTTTAAAATATAGAACTAAAAACTTTAGAAAGGGAAAACTGTATAGCATCTTAGATTCTGCAACGTCATGTAATTTATTCCTTTTTTGTGACATTTTTAGTTTTTCTTAAAAATATATATACTAACACTCCATTATATATATAATCAAAATTTCTCTACAAGAGAGACATGATTAAACATGATCAAACTGAAAAGAATTGAAATTGCAAGATAACCAGACAATAGATTTTAAAAGGATATATGAAAAATTAAAGTAATAGAGTTAAATATAAAAAAATATGAAAGTATGGATGCTACAGTATTATAAACATTGCTGACTTAGGACAGCTTATATATAAAATAATTTATATAAAAGTGGGGTTGGGCATGTTTTGTGGCCAGCCAGCCTTCCCTCTTTCTGTTAATAATACTGAGCAAAAACCTATTGAAAATAATGGATAGAAAATCTAAATCCATAATGAGAAAAAGGTAACTTATCTAAAAATTGCATTCATAAATACAGAGCTCGCGCTAAATCTGAGTACAATAAACAAGTTATTGCCAGATTCTGGACCCAAATACAAATTCAAAGCATAGCAATGGCTGAAAAGTAGCACTTAGCAAAAGTATGAAAAGAATAGAAATAATAAATTAAGAATTGTAACATAAAATTAATACATTATTAACTTTAAATGATAAATTAACAACAATTGTACATACTTTTTAAATACTTATTTCGAAATAAAATAAAATTAAAAAACGTATTTAATACTGCGGAGGAATTTCATATCTTTTTATAATAACTGCTACTTGTAAAGATACTACTTGTAAAAGTTAAATAAGAATTTTGCCGAAGAAAAAATAACAAATTGAGTATAAGTCATATCATCAGTGTGTTCTTTATCTGATTGGAAAGTTGTTTAGGCAAGTCCAGAGTAATAGGAGAAACTTAACAATTTTTAATAGAAAAAACTGAACACATCTTAAAAGATTTTGTATATTAAAATTCCATACACACACACATGCTTCAGTTGGGATATGATTAACGGTCCTTCGACATAAAAATCCATTCCGCTTATTAAAACACGACGTTTTAGTTTGTATTTGTTGTGAAACAGCGACAAAAGAAGTCGTTTTTAATATTGAAACAATTTTATCTCGGAAGTATTATGTACCAGTTATTTAATTAAATAAGAGCTTGCAATCAACACACTGTTAATAGTTACTTAAATTGCACAGCTTGCAATTTTCTTTCAAATACATGACGAATTTAAAATAAGTAAGCCTACATAAAGCATTAAGCTGCTTTTCATTTACTAATATTAAAAAACATCTGACTATTAGAGAAATAATGCTCATGCCAAATACAAATAAGAAAGAGGGATGTTGTTTCATATTACATATAGCAAATTCACATAGTAATCGAAGTAAAGAAATATTTTTATGTAATATTAATCGGTTTTAAAATATGTTACATTTTTTTCTCTTTTAGTAGCTTAATTAAAAGGTTTACAATTTAAATAAACGATAAAATACTATAATAAAATGCATTATTTATTATAACTCTTCAGTGTTAATCGCATACACTTTTAATGTATCATATCACTGTAAGAAGAAAAAAATTTTTAATGGTATATGTAGAGATGGATAATCATACATTACTGAAAAGGGGGTATTGCTGCATGGTATTTAATTAGGAATAACTGAATCCTTTTAATCAGAATGGACAATGCCTTATTCAAAAAGTTTTCAACTGGTCTCGTGATTCTAAGCCACGATAATCGTCTCGTGATTCTGAATTCTGTTAAGGCCTCTAAGGACTCTTAAATTGCAAATTTTTCAATTTTTTGAAAAAAAATATATAATAAAACATTAACATTTCTGAGCATTTTGATACCAACATTTTGTTGACACTGTAAAAACTTCTGAAGTTATTGAGAAATAACCAGTGAAATTTAAACAAAAACCCTATCTCTTTCGTATCTTTAATTTTATTTTTCTCGAAACAACAAGTTTTAGATGGCGCGCAGGATTTCTCAGAAACTATTTATGATATCAATTTGAAATTTCATACACTTGTTCAAAATAAGGCTCTTTATAACTTATACTAAAATTTTCAAAAAAAGTTTAATAGAATTTTTTTTATTTGAATTTAAATTTATTATTTTCTTAAAATTTTAAAATTTCGTTATAATTGTATTTAAAAAATATTTTTTTTCTCTTAATTTCTTAAAAGTTAGTATAACTTCGAAAGTGAGCATTTTTCTATCAAGTAAAATTAATTTTGTAAATTTTGATCAGTTTTGTACTTAAGAATCCTGTGCGTTGTAAAATACTAATTTTCATATTTTTAAAAAATTGTCCAATTTTTATTTCTTTATAACTTTTAAAAAAATTTCTTAATGTCTCTGAAAATTTGAAAGATATTGTAAATATATATAATTATCATGTGATAAAAATTTCAAATGATTGTTTTGTTTTATTGCTAAGTTACATTGGTTTGAAGATGGATGTTTTTTTCGAGTGCCACAGATATATGTTAAGAGTCGACGCCTTAATCGTGTAATTTTAAACTACACTAATATAATCAACCACCAAATTTTTAATCATATCTCTAATACTATAAGCCATGACTTATTCAAATTTGGGTATTGCTTTGTCCTCTGCTCCTTACCAGGGCTTCTATCCAGACTACAAGGTTTTAAAAGAAAGAAAAATAAGTAGACACTTTTCTAACTGTATTTTGTAAAAGTTGGTTAGGAAGTAAAAGCAAAATACAACGCAATAGTTGAATTATCAGCTGGAATTATAAAAGAACCTTGAACAAACGAAAGCAATAACGTATGCTGCTATGCATTGATATGAGAAAAAACCTTTTTGTTTTAACAATAAAAGTTTACTTAAAACCAAAAGAGAAGTGAATAGAGAGACATCAATTTTAAGAAAAATAGATTAAAAGTGAAATTTTTAATTGTTTGGATATCAAAAACTCGAAGCTGAATAGGACTGAATTAGCTATAAAGAATGCTGGAAATATCTTTTCAATTTCTTACATTTATTCCATGGATAAAATTTTATCAAAATATAACATCAAATTTAAAAATTAGAATTATTTTTCAAAAAAAAAGCTCCCTGGGGTTTAATTTGAAATATTTTTAAATTTAAAAATATTTTTAAAGCAATATTTGTGTAACTTTTAATATAACTTATAGACATAATTTTTTATACAGCTTAACAAATAATTTTTTTAAGAAATAATAAGAAAATTTATTTCCTAAGAAGATTTAATAAGAAAATTTATTTTCTAAGATTATTTAATAAGAAAAATTATTTCACATCTTTTGATAAGTGCACGCTAAATATACTTAAAAAAATTTAATCAAAATTAACATGTTTGATTAATATTTTTGAAACATTTGTATTTACAAATGTATCGCATAATTTCGAATTTCCAAGGGACAAATTGCTTTAATAACCACAAAGATCATAAGTTTCAAATTGCATGCGATTAAACTGAATAAATTTCAAGTTATATTTAAGTTTGAAAAATTGCCAAAAAATACATTATGGGGGAAAATTATGCAGCTGTTAAAACAAGCTTTTTTCTATAACCTGAGTTCAATATAAAATATTATTTGAAATTATGTGTTACGTGAAACAGAGTAAAATTTCTATTGTTTAAAACAGTAAGAAAATGTCTTTCAATTTTTGATGGACTTTTGCGTCCAGTATTCCCTTTGTGATTAAAAGAAAACAGAAAACATAAAAGCTTACTACATATGAAAAAATTAAAATGAAATCCGAAGGTTTTACTGATTTTAAGAAAAAGAATTAGAAACAAAAATTAACTAATTTTGAAGGCAAAGAAATAAAAAAAAGTGAGCCTTGCTGCGTCTAAAAGCTACAGCTTATTCAAGAGTTAATATGATGAAGAAAATGAATTACTTTTTGCTACATTTATGAAAATAAAACTGAAGACGAAAATTATTTAGTTTTGAAGTGAAGCAAATGAAAACCAACATATGGAGGACAGTAATCAGGTTTCGCTTAAGTGGGAGAAAAAATTGAAAAAGGAAGAGAATTGTTGCTGAAGTGAGGATGAAATTGGAAACCAAAATAAATTAATTGTAAATAGATGGAAATTAAAAAGCAAAGTGAATTGATTAAAAGGCAAAAAATTAGAAACAAAAGTTAGTTAAATTTCAAGAGAAAAAAATAAGACGAAATAAATTAGTTCTGAAGGCAAATAAATTGAAAATGAAAGCTGAAAAATTTTCTACATTTCAGGAAAAAATTGCAATAAAAATCAATACGCTTCGAAGAGAAAAAAAAATTGAAAATCAAGTAACAAAAATGAGTTAATTTTCAAGTAACAAACAAAAAAATTTCCAAAATTTTTCAATTTAAAAATTTTTTTAATGAAAAAAATTAGTTTTGAGGAATGTAAGCAAAATATTCGTATCTGGTGAATTATAGAAGATAAAATTGAAATTAAAACTTGATTATTTGAAAATAATGAAATTGATAAAAGAAATTGAAGTGAAATCCTTTTTACAGCATGAGAAAGAAATGGAATTCAAAACCTGATATATGCTTCGTTTCATAGAAATCAGAGAAATTCAAAACGAAAACAGAGATGTGGATTTAATTAGCTACTTAAAACAGATAATCAAAGATTGTCTAAAAGAAAAGTTTTTGAAAGTGAACTATTGGAAAAGGAAAGCGATACTAAAAAAGGAAATGACTTGGTTTAAAAAGGAATTATTAACAAAAGATAGCATAGAAAAAGAGAGAAAAGAGTTATATAGGTTTCACATAGATATAAAAGAGTATAACTGCTTATAAAAAAATAAAATAAATGGTTTTAGTTCTGAACTCGAAAGAAATCCAAATTAAAATTAAAACTAAATTAAAGGGGGAGAGATTACATTACAAAAAGAGAAAAAATTCCGAAATAGGTTTAAATTTCTATGAGCAAAAGATGGAAATTTAAAACAATAAGAGAAAGAAATTACTTTGTTAGCTGAGAGAGAGAGAAGAAAAAGAAATTAATTTGTTAGCAGAAGAAAAAAAAATTAAGTTGTATCGATATCAAGAAAGATATTAAATTAAGTCTACTACTATTAAATTGAAAACGAAAAAAGAGTTAATTTTGAAATACGAAAACCCTGAAAAAAAACAGGATTAAGTTGGTATTGTAGGAGAATGAAATTAAAATCAAAACAGAAACAAAAGCCTCAGAATATTCTCAAGATGTTTTTAAAAGGCACTTTTTGTGAAAAGATACTTAATCAAACGAAGGCATGACATAATTTTTTTGACATTTAATATTTATCTGATTAAAATTTGTTGGTAAAAGTTTAATACGCATTATTTTTTTATTTTTATATTTATTTTATTTTGTCTTACAAGTGGTCGGCATTTCACCTTTAATTTAAAGTAACCAGTTGGAAATATATAAACACAAAATGCAAGACATTAGCTAAAAAAAGTCAGGCATTTTATTTACAAAAGCTAGTTATTTGTTAAACGTACGTAAATATTATAATTTATGAAGAAAAAATATTAATACAAGTTATATTAAATTATTAATATAAATTCAAAAATATTATCATGTCATATTCTTAGGCCTCTCATTCCATTTTTCATATTTCTCAACTGAAGCAATTTTTGCAAGGATATCTGAAATGCATCATCGTCATATGTGATCGAGAAATATTTCCCGTGAGATGTGATTCAAATTAAATTTTTTCAGTTATATGATTCCTTTTAATTCCTCTGGGAAGAAACTAAAGAAAAGAACTCGTTCGTTAGAAGCATTCCTTCAAAAATAAAAATAAAATTGGCAAATCTACAAAATTTCCCAGATATATTCTATGTTTTTCCAAAGTAACATGAAAATAAAAATTGATTGTTGCTTATGCTACGGTATGTTGCTTTCTAAGTTTCGATTAACTTTTGTGAACAATGTATGTGTGTGTGTATAATGCTCTTAACAGTTTGGCACTAATTTGTAAGTTAAATTTAAGAATCATTTTAAAATCTTAATTTTGAAGAAAATGTTTAAAAAAAAGTTTCAGAATTATTTGAATGCTCAGTTACATTTACTGAACTTACTTTATGAAACCAGGCCTTATTTTGAAAAATTTATATATTTTCAAAGTGTTCCTAGTAAGCTCTCAATCCCTCCAAACCCACACAAGACGAAAGGGAAAAAAATCCTTTAATCCAAAGGATTTCAAAGAATTTTAGCTTGAGGGATAAAGTAAAATTAAACCTCAGTTTTATGCAAGCAAAACAACTTAATTTTAAAAATTTGTAAGGCTATACCAGTTTTAACGAAAATAAATATCAGTGTTAGAAATAATTTTACTCTATGTCATCGTATTTGGGTTAAATTCAAGCATTGGTCACATTTAGTATTAGTTCGTATAATATGAAATGTATATTATTAAAAGAAAAAGAATTAATTTAAAATTTAAGCATGTTATATAAATCAAAACATGTGTTATTCGCCAATTATATATTATTCCAACAAATTAATTCCTCTCTCAAAAAAGGCGAAGTGTTTTGAGGATACCAAAATCTGTAAAGGAAGTTGCGGTTCAATCCTAGCCTAATTCATTTTATATATTATTTGAGTAACGAGGGGCCGTGTATTATTATGGAGAAGGATGGATTTATGTCTATTGATTGAGGTAGGGTTCATTTGCGAAAGTTTTTAATACATTTTTTCATTTGCATATGTGTGATAATGGAAAAATAATTACAACTATTCAAAAATCAAATTTTTACTACGACACTATTTAAAATATTGAAAAATATAACTAAATTCCTTGAGTCCGGGTTAATGTAATTTAAGAATGGTTAATATATTACTGTGTATGGATAATAAAAAACTAAAAGTGAGATTTGGTCATAGTTTGTGCGTGAAAAGGACATGAGTTCCAAAATAAAAATTAAAGCTTTTTTTTTTTTTCTTCTTCTTTAAGAATACTTGTTTTATTTTATTATGTTTCTAACTTTCGTGTTTGGAAGGCACAATTCGGAAATATCATCAGTTGTATTAGCACTTTTTTTCCCCACTACATCTTTCTATCTCTCTCTTTCTCCCCTCTTTCTCTCCCTCTTTCTCTCCCTCTTTCTCTCTCTCTTTCTCTTTCTCTCTCTCTTTCTACCTAAAGTTTTCATTACTATCCTAAATTCATTGGTTGATAGGCTCCTCTAGAGTAGAAAAAAGCTGAAATAGTAAAATCCTGAACAGAAATTTTTGGTTAGAATTCATTGCCGATGAGTAAGTAACTTTCAGTAATTATATTCTATAATAAGAAAACATTGTTAAAGGAATGTAGTTGGGTTTTCTGAATCGTGACTGTAACCAGATACAGTTTATTTTTGACACGAAATAGATAGAGTTTAATTAAACTGTATTATAAGAAAGAAAGGGAACTTCCCAGTGATCACCTGTCTATTCACGAGTGTTTTGAATGTTAATCGAGATTAGAGAAGAGTCGAAGATGGGAACAGGTTTGGAGTTTATTTGCTTTTTATGTTGTGTAGTAAGATTCAAGGTCACTGCCAATATCGGATACGCCTTTAGTACAAAGCTTTTGAACAAGCTTCAAAATAATTGAGTTGGTGCACTAGATTTGAGGAAAGAAAACATCTTATCAATATTTATAACTAACAAACTAAGCGTCGTGAATTGTATGCACTGTTGCGTTTTTGAAAAATATATTTGACTTACAGACTACAATCAGACATTAGTTTTAGTTCCACTAAGCAGAAAAAAATAAAGTATGCAAAAAACTAAATAAGCTTTTGTTACGTAAAAAGTGTCTTATTTATATATAATCAATCAAATAATATTGTTTAAGTATTATTCTCGGGCTCAAACATATTTACAATACAAAGTACACTATATAGTAAACGCATTTCAAGTCTTCTCTAATTTGTACGCTATTTCGAAAAATAATTTTCGTATAATTGGAAATTTCTAAGCCTCAAATGACAAATAAAGTTGCGATATACTAAGAATTCATTTTTAACTAATGTTGGCTTTTCATTTTTTGCTCTCTAAGGGAAAAGAAACAAAAATTCAATGTTTTTACTATAAATGTTATAAAATAGTGCCAAAATTGAAACAATCCTTTCCATAATAGAGGAAAAATCCTCCTAAATATGGCTTGTTTAAATGGTAAATCCACGAATACATAAATCGTTCTTCTCGTTTGTATCTAAGTCTGCATATGTCCCTGTGAGGGGAAATACAGATTATTAAATTAAGGGTCACAAGTTCAAGTTTTTGTACTCAAAAGATCATCGTTCGAAAAAATGAGAGCTGCTGTACTACGTTAAACCTAATTAGACCCCTTAGTCTTATTTAATAAAGAAAATTGTTAAATAAAATCAAATGTGCCTTCTTCATTTGATTGAATTACAAACAACTACTAAATCCATCATCTTTATTCCACTGTATCCATTATATTCCACTGCTTTAGTTTAACATAAATTAAGCAAATTCAATCAAATCGTACCTTTCTTCAATATTTACCCATAATCATCTCTAAAAATGAAAAGGATGCTCTAATTCATGATTAATTAAAATAAACGAAAAATTTAATTTTATTGCTGGCCACACAAAATGCAACACCATGAAGGAAGCATACAAACCATTTGAAATTTACATCATGCGTTGGCGAAGGTGAATTAGGCAAATCATTAGCATTATAACGCAGATGCACATCACAGGTGATCGTAGCACCACCCATAAGCGCTACTTAAGGGGAGAACAGATTGGTGATTTGAAGTGCTGCAATTGTTTTTTTTTCCGCAAGCTGTTTACCTGTGCTTCGTGAAAGACATCGAACATATTTTGATGAAGTTTCTGAATTCGATCGAGAAGGAATATTAGCCTATAGGGATTGCGAATTATCCTTCAGAGAAATCGATCAACTTGTTGGACGAAACCAAGCAACTGTGATGCGTATCTGTCATCGCTGGCTGCAGGAGCAAACGACGGATTGATGGGGCCAATCGCTCCCACCTCGTTGCACCACTGCCCGTGATGACAGGCAGATTGTGCGCATACCAATGGGGGATCGCGCAGCCACATCACGAACCATAGCACAACATATTTAGTCTATTACGCATCATTCAGTATTCGCTCGTACCATTCGACGCCGTTTGCACCAGAGTTGAATGTCCGCAAGGCGTCCATTGCTTCACTTACCCTTCACTGGAGACCACTGGTGTTTATGCCGCCAATGGTGTGATGAACGGTAGACATGGACAACGGAATGGAACGACAATGTGTTAACTGACGAATCACGCTTCTGTCTGTAACATCACGATGGCCAGATTCGAGTTTGGAGACACCGTGGTGAGAGTCTGTTGAACTGTTACGTTATACATCGCCACACTAGTCCTGCATCCAGTATCACGGTTTTGGGTGGTATTGAATTTCACTGCTGCACTCTTCTAGTACGAATTGCTGGTACACTGAACAGCCAGAGGTACATCTCTGAGGTGTTGGAGTCCGTGGTCTTCCCATACATTCAGAGCTTGCCATCAGCCATATTCCAACACAATAATGCGCGACCACACGTGGCACGCAATATTCAAGAGTTCTTTATTACCCCTCAGTTTGAATTACTTCCTTGGCCTGCTTGTTCTCCCGACATTTTGCTAATCAAAAACATGTGGTCTATGCTTGCACAACGACTGGCCCGGGATACACCACACGCTGCTGCACCAGATCAACTTCGGCAATATGTGAAACCGCATGGACTGCTGTACCCCAAGGATACTTCCAAAGCCTCAGTGATTCTATCCCGAGGCGTGTAGCAGTGGTTATAGCCAACAATCGCATTTACATTAACTACTGATTTTGCCATCATCTAAGCATCACTAGAGGCTGTAATTTTAATCGTTTAATCATTGTACAACATGTTATCTGCCAAATAAATTTATCTGTGATATCGCTGGTCCTTTTTGGTGTTCCATTTTGTGTGGCCAGCAGTGTTTATAATATATGAATATTAAAAAGAAAAGATTTAAAATTCAAGAAATGTTGGTCCATCTAAATAAAAAAAAATTTTAATCTGAATTCAGTTTTTAATTATATTTTTGATTATGGATCACACAACACAATTTAATTGAATAAAATTTCCTTTTTAAGCTTCATCCATTTGGTCTCGAACTATATAACGCAACATTATGAATACAGCAAAAATATAAAGTGTACCACTGTATCCTTGGGCATATACAACATTCAGAATGTACGTTAAATGTAAATTTCCTAAATTTTTATAATTTCAACAAATTTCTATAAAACAAACATTCATTTTTTTTTTTTTTTTTTTTTTTGGAAATTGTATTGTATATAATTTTATCATTCTACCAAGTTATCATGGAATAGATATCAACAACGAGGAATATTGTTGTTAAATATTATTATGTGAAATAGAAGAAAAAAATAAAACTCGATTGCTTGAAAACAAAGAAAAATGACACATTTTTTTAAGTATAATATAAGCAATATTATTCAGAGAACCATGAAGAAAACTTATTAAATAAACCTTGACTAAGAAGGCTAACTTTCCAAACTTGTTTCGAAACAAAACTGAAGAATTTAAGGAAAAGAAAATTTATGAACATATACTATACCGTCATATTTTAAATAATAAACGAGTCTCAAAAGACTCATTACCAAAAATAAAATACTAATTCATGAGATAAAAGAAGCCTTAAACTATTGTCCAAAATTTGTCTATTTTTCACTTTTTCTTATAAAGCATGGAATTTTCAGCATTCATCTTTCCTGAGGGACATTCAACGTTAAATACATGCGTCAATTACGTAAAAACGGTTAAAAAAACCTACATATAAATAGTTTAAAACAAAGATGATCAGTCTGCAGTTTTCATAGACCATTAGGTAAAAACTTCTGAAGAAGTTCAAAGTTTCGAAGAATAAAGCTTTTATTACAGTAATTTATTTTTTATCCGACTTATAGGTTTGTCGGGAAAAAAATATTTTGTTTTTGTTCATTACAATTTGACATTTACTGAGCACAAGATGAACAATGCAATGACTGTTTACAAATTTTAGAACATTTTTTTTATTTTTTAATGCTTTCTATTGTCTATAAATCTGCATTTTGATTTCCGAGATATAACATTATTTAATAGAATTGCGAAAGATATCACTTTCCATTCCTCTTCTATTATTCTGACACCATCAATGGTTGTAGGTTTGAGTTCAGCAAGAATTCGTTTATTTGACTGAAAGTGCAATAGTCTGTTTGTGAAATTTTAGAGGGTTTAGAAGAAATATGTTTAACTTTGTAGAGTCAGCTCCGATGGCTTAGAGCAGGGGTCGGCAACCTTTTAGCTGTGACGTGCCAAACCAATCTACCAATAGGATTCAGCGTGCCACACAGTAGGACATTTTTGAAACAATTCGATTCCCGTGATAATGCATGCAGAATTAGAGAATAGAGGTTAATAGTTTAAATAATTACAGTTATATTATATAGTAATTATGCATCATTTATATAAAGATATTTCTTAACAGAAAAAAACAGCATAAAATATAACTATTTCTGCAATAAAATTAAAATAATTGAAATTGTACATATATTATAAATTTTTAAACATATTTATTTATTAAAATAAGATCTAGACAACGTAAAATGTAAGTGTTTTCCTTCATTACAGTTGAATAAAAAGTAAATAAAAATTTTAATGCAAACCTAATGCAAACCACCGTTCTACATTCACATCGCAGAATCAGGGGCATAATGTATGACCTTTAAATTTAACACGATCCTGAATATTCAGTTGTTAAACAATTTCTTTGCAGACTGGAAATATTTTTTACTGTGATATGTAGAACCAAAAGAGGAAAGCAGAGTACATACAATTTTCTCTTTTCAAGCAATTAAATTTCTAAAGCAACGACATTCATTAATTCACAAAATAGCTGTAAATTTATCTTTAGTGTTATGTTTCAGATTTTTTCGTATATAAAGTCTCCGTAAATGTTCATAATTTTCAAAATGTTTGTCAAATAAGATCCATTACAAATTTATCAACTTCTATCCACTCAAAAATTGACAAATTTGTAGAGTAGTGTTGAGTGCCACTGCGAATTGCACCGCGTGCCATAGGTTGCCGACTTCAGGCTTAGAGGTAGCGGACCCGCTTCGTAAGTCCAAGGTTGCGGATTCAACCCTGGCTGAAGTCGATAGATTTTCTGGATGTGAAAATCGTAGGCGCGCGTCATATGATTATGTGGAACGTAAGAGATCCCTTGAGTAACAATTTGGCTCTGGTACTTTCGACAAAAAATTAAATCACGACAATCTTTAACATTCGACGAGAGATTAAATTTTTAAAAAAATTAATTCAAGCGTCTGTATTTGGTTGCGATGGTGCCACCATTAAATGGCTCTCATATTCGGCGACTTATGCCGTGTCTGCAAAGACCAAGTTGCTAAAATGCAACCCCATTTGAAAAAAAAAATGTTTAAATTAGTAGACATGTATGTAGCAAAGAGACGAGAATACAGCACTTTTATCAATCTTCATTTTCTCAAGAAATGCAGAGCTAGATTTTAATATATGATTGGTGTTTTTGAATAGTCTTTTTGAATATATTTAGCAACTAAAGAATTGAATTTTTTAGTAATTTTTTTAGAATATATACATATATATTTCTGTCGTGTTTTGCGAGTGAACATCAAGACATTTTATTTTAACCGTCTTTATTCCATGAAATCACTTTGTAATCTGATTTGTAAGAGAGAGAGATGGACACGTGTTAAAAATCAAGAGTCCACGGTTACTCAAAAGCCAGATGATTTTTCAAGTACATGTCTTATTGAAGAGGTATACTTGAGAATTTAAGCATAACATATAGGTAATCAAAAATAATGGTCGTAGCGCAAACTTCTGTTAAAGCCATGTGTTCTTCATTCCCGAACTGGGTAATAAATTTAATACTTGAAGATGTAACGGGAAAATAAAATTTAGAAGTGGTCTAGGGTTTAATTTTAGATCTAATTTAATTATCCTTAATTATTTTGTTAAATTCTTATTTCGTCGAGGAAATAACAATTTTTTAAAATTGTTTCAAACAGAGAAGAGTTATACTTTCTACAGAAAGGGAATTGCTTTTTTCCTTCAGTTACCTCTACAGAAAAATTTGTAGAACATTATTTTTTTTTAGTATTTTTGACTTAAATATCTTGGTTTATTACTTTTATTGTTGCTATAAACGTATTAAAAGTCTTTGTAATTGATTTTTGCATGAACGATAGCGACTTTACTTTAAAAATTTTAAGCTCCACTTATCCATTTTGAGTAGTTTTCTTTAAAAAATAATTATCGATAGTTTTCCACTTTCCAACAGATAAAGTTGCTTATTTGCATTTAGAAATATTAATCCGAAAGTTTCACAATGTTCTTGATTTGAAGAATAACTTTTTTCCTTTTCGGAAACATCAAAAAAACATACTATCTTTTCATCCAAGACTTGGTTTTCAAATTCCATTTTGAAAAAAAATACAGATGATATTTCTCACTCCAAATAATATATTTTTTTCAGAAATTTAATTAGTGAAGTACCAAATTTTGCTTAAAGTTACATTGAAGTTTTCACTAGATATGTGTAAACACTGTCTGTAGATTAAGTTTTTGCTTAAGAAACTACATTTTCTTATACAGTTAAATAACAAACAAGGTAGAAAAGACGAAAATATGCTTCGTTTCTTTTATTAACCTAGTAGAAATTTCACAAAATGACTTACATTCTGAAATAAATCCGATTAAATTTTTCCTAACGCAACCTAATTAGATTATGGATAAATTATGTAGCAACTTGTAAGGTAAACACCTTAGAATAATGCGGTCTTTCATTGTAAAAATCTTTTTTCATTTATAGTGAAAAGTATAGTTCCTGTAAAATTTTTCGCCATGAGTGGATTGAAAATGATTTAATATTAAGATGATTATCTTTTTATTATATATATTTTTTTTTACTTATCAGTAGTAGTAAGATGTTGAACACTAAGAAATAGCTTGAAAAAATAATGAGTTCTTAAAACAATTTCATAGTTTATTTCCTCTACCTGTGCTATCATCAGTTCGTACCTTTCTATTACCCATAACCACTCCCCGTTCTTTCTTCGAAAACTACGTGGGTGTGTTTTCTTTGTTTAGTAGTGTGCAAAATGGTTTTTCCTTCTTTCGATCATTAATTATATGTTTGAGATATGCTTCCAAAAGCTCTATTCCAATTTTGGTTTTGCTTCTATGTTTTGAAATCATTAATTACTAATTACCCCTCATTGAATATATTATTCTCTCAATCCGAGTTATAAACCGTTTTAATCTATAATAATCTTCTGCAAATTTCTTTATAGTAATTTTTAAAAGTATGATAAATGCAGCATTTTAACTGAATGATTCGAACAAATAATTACATAATCATAATTACGTCATCTCTCTGTTTCGATGTATTTCATAAAAAAATTACGATACAAGTTCCATTCAAATGCCTTTTTTATCTTCACTGATTCATTCTCTTTATGTATTTTTCACAAATAATATTTCTTTTTTCATTTATCACTATTTTTTTCAGTATTACACTATGTTCATTATTTTAAAAAGATCAATATCTTTCTACCAGAAGGCATTTTAAGTTTTAAAGCCTTAAGTATGTGTTTAAGCTGTTTTTTGGGGGAAATCAATGGATTCTGATGCATTAATAAAATCTTATTTTATTGTTTTCATTTTAATTTTATCTATCACTATTTTTTAAATTTACGTTGTTATTTTTCACATCTGTCATAATGCTTTAAAAATGACAAATATGTATCTGTATTTTTCTGTTGTTTAATATCAAATTACCTTATTCATTATGAAGCATTAAAGATGAATCAGTTCTTTTATTTTCTTCAGTTAAATATTTTTAATTACTTAAAAACTTAACATTTAACAAAATTAAATTCCCAAAATCTTAAGAAAAAGGTCCAATATAAGGCATTATTACTCTTCAATATATTTGCTCATGTATTTTAAACTTTTTCAATTATGACTACATTAATTTAACTGTTCTGCTGTTTGTATTTAACAATCATAAATTTTTCTTCCATTAACAAACTTAAATTACAAAAATTAAAAAGTAAAAGAACTGATTATATTCTTTTATCGGGGTTTCAAGGTTATTTCATATATTCATTATAAGCTGCTTGAAATTTTTTTTAAGAATTCAAAAAAGCTTTCTAAATTAAGTTTTAGAGAATTACTGGGATAGACTTTACATAAAAGATATATACTTACCGAGTAAGAGAAATATTAATGAAAGAAAACTGCAAAGTAAAAACCTATTTCATATTTTCAAATTGTAAAAGACTTTAAAAAATGTATCAAATACTGGTTCATAAATTAATTTGTTATGTAATATGCCTGTAAATAGGGTGTAATTCTAGTAGATTTCCACTGCAACCGTGAAAAAAATAGTACAACAGATACAATAGACATTTGCTTTCATGAAAAAGTTCTTTTTAATGTTCCATGGGATTATTTTCTTCATTTAAACCTAAGCTTAAAACCCATTTTCTCATTTTTCGATTTCAGAATAAATAGTGAAATAATTTAAATCAGGACTCCCTCAAATTTCTTCATTTTTATAGAGTAATAACATATCATCCAAAAATAACTAAACAAAAGTTAATCCACAAATATTCCATCAAAATATCTTTCAAACATGTAAATAAATACATCAAAAGATCAAGAATAAAGTAAAAATATCCTTTTTTTTGAGTTTATTAAAAAGCAAAATAAACCTTTTTCTTTTCTTATTTTTCTTCAATCACAATATTCTCCGAAAGAAAATGAATTTTCTTAATAACAAAAGAATCTATGCAGGCCAAGGTGGTCTGGGAAAAATTGTTTTCCTTTCATCATGTAGTTCCTGATGCAAATTCGAAAAAACGTAACCTTTCATTTTCTAACCCATTGTATCTACACAAACATCTCACCGTTTTTGATCGGGGTGCGGCCTAATTTCCCTTTATGACCATGATTAAAACTGTCGACACCCGTAATTACCCCACATATATCCTAAAAATAATAATAATAAAAGCTTGTACACTATCCCTCCGGCATCGAAACTTGTAACCATGATCAAACCAAGCAAATAGGTCTAACTGAATATTCGATTGCAAAATTATCGGGTAATTTGGACTGAAAACACTAATCAAAAACTCGAGGTGTCGTAACAGCATTGGAAAATTGCTATATTAATGAAAGGTAATTAGGTTCTTTTTATTTGGTGATATAAATAACGCTAGTATTCAAGAGAAAGATGTATAAATCTTTCAAAAAGATTGTCATTCAAAAATTGATGCGCATTAGATAATGTTTGATTTTGAAATTTAGAGGCGATGTTTTTCAAGGCGGTGGTCTTGGTTTGTAGTTGAATTTCTAATGGTTGTGTAGTTTTTAGTTTTGATTTACGTTTGACTTGAGTGCAATGAGGGTCTTAGAGTGGTAATTTTTGGACAATATTCCATGCATATATGGAGATCCGGGTATTAATGATATTAAGCCTGAAAATAATTTGCTAAGCTGAAACTAGATTAGTTATTTAATTTTTTATAAATAATTCAAGGACTGTGGGATCCATTTTATCCTTTTATTACATTACTATCGCCACAATTCTTTACACCCACGTACTTGAAAACATTAAGCTCTTTGCCCAACTGTAATGAAACAGTAATATTTACACAACTACGCAATTTTTTTTTTATTCAGCTAAAAGTCGGTTATGATACTTGAACTGCTAAAAACTTAACTCCTAAATTTCAGCATTCCTTTAAGTAATAACTTAGATGACAAACAGTGACACACACGGGGGGAAGCCCGGGTCCACCCCCCTCCATAGCCATTGATTTTTTTCAACTGATTATAATCCTATGCATATTGTACATAAAATTTAATTATGTATTTGTTATTAATAATTAATTTTATTAACTAATGTTAATTATTTATTCAATAATTAATATTTTACTGTTTTTTGTTCCCGAAAATATACAAAATCAAAAGAATATGTTGGGTGGCGTACTGAAGCACATGATACGAGAATGGTATTTCGACTCTGGACCTCCCCCCCTGAAAATTCCTGTGTGTGCCACTGATGACAAGTTTGATTTATAATGAACATTATTCCTCAGATCTCCCTACATAGTTTTTTTATGAATCAGAGCTCGAATAACTGATGATTTACTAGCTGAAAATCTCATGCATCTAAGCAAAAGTCACGCATCTGTAATTATTCATTGCAACTTAAAACTAATGTTATTTGTTCAAGTAATATCTGTTATCAAATCCTTACCGTTTCAGTAATTTGAAAATCTCTTTATTGAGGCTTTATAGCTGCTGAAGCAGAATCAATACCTTAATATCAGTAGTAAGTAATCGCAGTTATCTCTTTTTTTATGCAGAATACTTGTAAGATACAACTTCTTTCGTCTTAATGCACATAAAAAACTGTAATCGAAATGAATTTCATTAATCATTTCATATCGCAAACATTCACACACACACACACATAAATATTAACGCATCCAAATTACTTACTGTGTATTGTTTCTACATATTGAAAAGCAGTAATTTACGTATTTCTCCTTTCGTATGAATTTCAAGGTTTCTGATCTTTTGTTCTATTAATAAAATTAGTATTTAAAAAGCTTCTAAAATTTCGCATGAAATAAAAAGCTGCAATGTCTAAAAATGTCAATTTTTTTTTGTACGAATGTGAAATATGAAACGAATGATTGTAGATCAGCGTTTCTCAAACTGTAGGGAGCACCACCAAGGGGGAGTGATAACTCTACGAGGGGGGCGTGAGTATGTATTGAAAAGTCGAAAACAAAAGATAATTAAAAAAATTATTAATTTACTGTAAGTAAAGAAACGAAATACACTCTAACATAATAAGAAAAATAAAATATATATACATATTTACTCTAATATAATACACTTATAAATGTGTCAGTATTACACAATGTATTTTACAATTAAATTAACAATACTAAGTTAAGAACAAGCTTAATAATTACCAGTAACCCATATGCTTGTCATATATAAAATTATATACAAAAATTAACACTTATCTTGATAATTAGTACGGTTTATAATTAATCCCTTAACTACCGATTAAAAGTTACGTGATTCGCTCCTCAATGCCACCGTGTTCCACGTAGGCGCGCGTATATGATGTATTTGGGGGAAGGGATAAAAGGAATAAATAAAAAAAACCTTCTCTGAACTAAATAAATCCTTTACCAACACACACACACACTGTCAAGGTCATTTTATTGCATTCCAATGCCTTCAGAATAATTTTATGGATAGCAGTGCAAAGAGAAGATCGGGCTTCGGAAAGACGTATATATACATCCGAGGCAATTAATGCTTTGGCTAAGCGAGACGTCTATCTACGCCGGATGTAAAAGTTATTTTACCTTTAGATATTTTTATTAACATTTTATTTACCTTAAGTTATTTTACCTTTAGATATTTAAAGGAGTAATTATTTTTATTATTTTCTACAGCAGGTAGCTAATTTCTGAGGATGTATTGTGGGGTTTTTTTTATCGGAATCCGCTTAAAGTTTTAGGTAATTTAATTTTTCGTAGGAAATCGTATTATATATTTAAAATTTTAATTTTGTCTGTATTTTATTTGAGTTTTTTTTTTCTTTTTACAAAATCGAAATGCCTCCTTAAAGCCCATTTATACAATTATTAATTTCTTTCGAAAGAATGCATAACAATTTTTCTTTTAAACAAACTCTGATATTGCATCTAGAACAGATAGTTTTTTTTTATATCAGAATGAGGTCAAAACTGAGTGATTAAAGTAAGGATCACTTTTGTCTTTTCTTTTTGAAATTTTTTTTACTGTAAAAATTCAGAGTAGTCAGATTTTCGTTAAATTTATTGGTATACTCCTCTAAAAGTTATTTTAAAAAAATTTCTCTTAAATTTCATTCAAGAAAATAAACATTTTTTCATTCATAACGTCTTTTAGTAAAAACAATAATTTTTGTTTGGATGGAAATGTACGATGAAGTACAAATATACTTTTAGTTTGTATTTTTCATTGCGTTATAGCAATACTTTATTAAACATTTTTTCTCCACTATCGAATCAAAAAAACTTATTAAAAAATTTTGAGATAAACAATATTGTATTCCACTCTTTTTTTTTCTGGATTTATTCAGTTACATCATACTTTAAATAGAATTAATCATGCCATCACACTTTAAATAAAATTAAACATAAAAAGAGAGTAATAACTTCACTATGGAATAATCGGATTGATGAAAATTCACAAAATTAGAAATACCACTGATCACAAAAATAGTTACGTACCCAGCAAACCAGACAGGAAAAATAGCGTTATTATTTCTCAGACTCAGCCTAACTTAACATTAACCAAGATAGTTAAAGAATTAAATAAAGAAATTAAAGCTTTAATAACAAAACTATTTAATATAATCATTATAAATGCAACTTAAAATAAAGAATTAACATTTGAAAAAATCATATTAATAATATTTATTAAGTTTGTTCTGATATATTTAATAATGTCTGCATTTCGTGTCATTTATGATGGGATTTTGTAAAGTTTTAACTATTATTAAAAATATTTGAGATGTAAATTTAATTTTTATTTGTTATTCTTGAGACTTCTTTACATAATCATCATCCAGAGTTATACAATTCTTTCAGCGTTTCTTCACCTTTCAAAGACCGTCATTATAGCAGATTGCGACGAAATCCCTTGCTCCATCTCTTAAATGATGCCATTTGTGTTGACAAATCTCCGATTACACATTGATTTTTTTTTAGTTCTGAGTATAAGAAAAAGTTGTTTAGGTATATATCAGGAAAATAAGGTTAATGTACAAAATTTCAAAGCTATATCGCTCTAGTGCTTCGATCACCTCGAAAAGAGGGAGCAGATACATTGCCCCAAAAAGATGGACACCTTTGGTCCTGTGCCATTTCTTGACCATAGTAGCACGCAATTTGTTCAGCAGTATGCAGTAACAGTCATTAGTGATGGTCCAACCCTTCTCTTAAATAGTCTATTTATATTAATCCACAACGATTCCCCAAAATAGGTAGCATGACCTTCCCTGCAGATTTTAACACCTTAACATTCTTGAAAAGATGTGAGTCACTGTGCTTCCACTTTTCGCTCATTTTTCTGTCTCTAAATCATATCGATAGATCCAAGATTCATCTACAGTCACCAGGGAACCAAAAAAAATCACCCTTGAAAAAAAACATCTCCCTTGATAGACCACACAGTGTTTGCTTCCGAAAAGGAATCAGTGATACATCTTTCGTCTACGACACTTGACAAGGAGTCAGTTGGACATTTGACATGCAATGCATTGTCATAATTTTCCACGCACTGCCTTTACTAAGATCTATCTCATTCACACACACACACACACACACACACACACATGTTCGTTTAAGGGGATTGCTCTTCGATCTGATAGTATAAAATCTTCCACTTTCTTCTTTGAAATAGCATCGTCCGTAAATGATGGTCTATTACTTCTTAGGTTATTTGTGTGAGATATATTGCTTCGCCATGATAGCTTAATGGTTATGATCCCGAACTCGTGGTCAGAGTATCACGGGTTTGAGTCCTGGTGCTGCTGAAGACTCGTCCTCGTCTTCGACCGAAATTCATAATTACGAGGTCCGTCACCAATAGCCCTCATGCTGCTTTATAGTGCGACGTTAATATAACTCTCTTTCTCTGAGACATATCGCCAATCTGAAAATTCCTTTTCCAATTCACAATAGCGTCATATGAAGCGCAAGCAAGTTAAAGACACAGTGTATCTTGTTATTTCAACATGCTGTAGACATAAATGAAATTTTTGAACCTTCCTGATGCAGGTTTTATAATTTGATATTCTATATTACTAAATTACTCAGTCCATTCCTTATATCATACTGATCATTTCTTATTAAACAAAATGTAATACAAATTATCTGTTATTCCATACCTTAATGCACATATATTTTGTTGCTTGTATGTAGAAAATATTCCGAATCCTTGTCATTATGTCTTTTAAACAGAGAAACACACAACACTTATCTCAATTACATTTCTTTCTAATGCAACAACCCATGTAAATCATCCATAAAACGTTCTAGTTTTATCTGTATATTGTTCTAAAAATAGAACATAACTGAAGACAGGTTTCTAATACCCTTTTCATTAGCTTAACTTATATATATATATATATATATATATATATATATATATATACCATATGTGTAGAGATCTCATACACTCTTATAAGAAATTTTGACATCTCATTTTATTATTAGATACAATACTCGATAACTATATCTTTATCAACAAATGAGGTAAGAAAACTGAGACTATTAATTTTTTTCTTTATTTGATGAACAAACAAGGATTTTTTTTCATTGAAAAATAATGCTATACTTTATTCACAAAAGAAATTAACAGCATTCCTAATAAAATAATGTCGAGACTGGAAAAACCGCATAAAATGATTTTTCAAAAGTAAAACTATTTCTTTTTTATTTTATATGTATACCAAATGTACAGGGAAAATATCAACACTTGAAAATAAAAGAATTTGATATTAAATAAAACAGCTTTTATCCTCACTAACACTGAATGATAAAGGAAATTATCTAAATGAAAATAAAAAAAATTTATGCTACATATTAAAACAACTAAAACGATAAAAGTTAAGAAACTTTATAACTTAACTCATGCATTAAATAATTATTTCCTAATAAGCATTTTTATGATAATTGCCAGAAAATTGGTGTTTTCTTTTACTGGAATTCTTCCTCAAGCTCAAAGATAAATTAATATTAGTGTGAAATTGAAATGTTTCGTTGCATTCATTTGAACTGTAAAATAACATATTATTTCTGATTCCTTGCAGTTTATATTTTATTTTCATGTATGGTAATTAATATATCATTGAAACTATACAATGAAGTAGAGCAGGTGTGGCCAACCCGCGGCCCGCCTTGAATAGTTTTGCAGCCCGCTAGATTCTTTACAACTTTACAAAATACGATAATTTTGCATAATATTTTCATTTTTAGTGTAGTATTTTGTTACAAATAAACCCCAGAATTGTTTCTATTTTATCACGTTGCTTCTGTTTTTATAGATACTTAGAAGAGTGCAGAATTGCATTGCAGCGACACCCCGTAACATTACGCTTGATTCCTGAAGCTTTCTTTCGACTTAACTAGTGAATCATTCGTTTCGAAAACGAAATTTATCAAACATAAACCACACACTCTCAAACTTATCGGACGAAAAACTGCAACATTAATTACGATGTAAAAATTTAAAAATACACGCATTGAGATCGACTTGCAAAAACTAAGTGATAGAATTGAGAAATAAATATTACATTTTTTAAATAAATTAAACATTATTTCATCATTGCATTATAAGTATTATCTATGTCTGTATACATGAAAAGTAATGAAAGCAATGATATATATATAATATATATAATAGCTTATTCTCTCCATTTTACATTTTCACTCCAATAAATGTTTGTAATATGTTCAAATTTAATATAAAGATATGTATTTTTGTACGCGCCCAGCGGGATTATAATGTTTTTCCGAAGTGGCCCGCAAGGTCATTTGGGTTGGCCACCCTTGAAGTAGAATGAAGGATCTCTCAACTTTTAAAAACGATCAGAGAGGGAGAACATTTAAGAGACGATATTTTAGCCATCAAAATTCCACATTGCTAGCTGAAGACTAAGATACCTGTTAGTGGTTTAGAGATTAAACTTTTATCTATTCACTGAAGCTTCAATTACTTTGTTTAAAGCACTTTCAATGTCAAAAAATGGATCCTACAACTAGTCGATATGCTTCGGCAGATTTTATCGCGCATTTTCAATAGACTTAAAGTTATTTCTTAGTTTTAATCAACGAATATCAATAAATTAATGCCTAAGAATTTTTGTGGCACTTTCAAGATATGGGTTTACCCACGTAATTAATTGTATTCCGTACAAAACAAAATATAAAATATTTGTTGGAATACCTGACGACATTTGGATTATTGTAGAATTATTGCAGATTGTTTCATTCTTGAACAGTAAACGGAAAAGATACATAAAATAACTTTTCTTTACTTTTAGAAGAGTATTTATACATAGTTAGATCTCATAATTACCATTTATTTTAGTACCTAAAAGACAACAAATACAATGCTCTATTATTTACAAAACGGATATATCTTAAAAGAAAAAAAAAACGTATTCTACTTAAAAAAATATTTTTGTTTTGTAGAATAATTTCAAGAGATTCCGAATATATAAAACTGTTTTGTGTTTGTATAATGAAAGTTGAACTTGGAACGAAAATGCTTTGTTAGTATAGTAAGAAATATATTTAATCAAATATCAGACTTAATATCTAACCAATCTTTTAATAATCAATATCAGAATAAATTAAAATATAGAGTGGTTTAATTTAACCCGAATCTAACTAATCAGTATTATAATAACATTCACTTATCTTGAGATCTCTAAGCAGTGGATTTGTTACTAATACTCAATAATACTATCTTCTTTCCAATATCTCCCATTCACCATACTTCTACTTAATAACTATGTCATTTACATATAACATGGTTCTTAAGATGAAATTTTCATATAAAGCATCTTAGTAAAGCAGCCCAGAGGTTGGATTAAAGGGTGAAAACCTGTTACAATATGAAAATATTCTAATTTATAAAGTCTCTTTATCATTCTTATATAATTCATTTTCAAAATTTTCCAGGAATAGTGTTTTCTAGGGAATATGATATGATGGCCCATCAAAATATACAAAATAGTTATTGTTTTAAATCCTAATTGTGTATATCCGAATCATTTTATATATATATATTTCTTTTATGAAATGTTTTGACAGTAATCATGTATGTATGTCTTCGTAAGAATTATTTCTTAGATTTTAAATATTTTTTATTTGATTTCTGACAATTTAGAATAAACTCTCTCTCTGTGTGTGTGTGTGTGTGTGTGTGTGTGTGTGTGTGTGTGTGTGTGTGTGTGTGTGTGTGGTGTGTGTGTGTGTGTGTGTGTGTGTGTGTGTGTGTGTGTGTGTGTGTGTGTGTTGTGTGTGTGTGTGTGTGTGTGTGTGTGTGTGTGTGTGTGTAATATAAATAGATAAATTCAATTCTCTTTTTCTTATTTTTTGCGTTCTTAATAAGAAGATTTAAAAAATTGTAACAAAAGATGAAACGCCTTAAAACTACTAAAGATTTAACATATGTTCAAGGGAATGAGCAATTCTGTGATGAGTATGCATTAGCGGCAGATTGCAACATCCGGACGTCACATGTCTACCATTAGTTATCTTTCATCTAATTTCTTACAATAAATTATTCAATTTTATAAAACGGCGAAATGCGCATATATTTCCTTATTTCTATAAATCAGAATATTGCATGCAATTTCAAACTCATGTTTTTCGTTAATAGCAATTAGGTTCAATTTCAAATGCTGGAAAATATCAACACACATTTTTTATTTTAATTTATTTATTGTCAGCAATTAAAATTATAATTAAAACTTTTCTCTGGGTAAAATTGAGAGAAATAGTGACAAAATAGTAGCTTTTAAATGGGAACATTTCCAGAAATAAGAGGGTTTTCTAATTAGTATATAAAGTTTATTAGAAAGTTCCAGAAATGTTTTTACTCATTTTTAATAAAACATCTTAGATCAATTTTAAAAAGTTAAAAAATAATCTATATAGTGTATCTGTGATAATAATCTGATAAATAATAATCTATCTATTAGATTAGTATTTCAAGCGACAAAATATAATAAGCTGGTGTTTTCAGAAGGAAAATATCAGACTGGCATTTATTGTAAATGAATTTTGAAGCTCGGATTGAATCAAAACATAACTCTTGGCTTCTAGAAACTTTACAAAAGAGTTAAAATTTGGCTTCTAGAGCTCTTACAAAACCGAGCGTTTTTCAAATATGAAGAATTGAATTAAACAAAAGTACTGTTTGTTATTATATAAATAACGATACGATGCGTAGTTATTGCTCTCTATTTAGCATTATAAAAGTGACGTTATCAGTCAGCATTTTTCTATTTATTATTATCAATTAGCTAGAAATTATGAAATACAAAAAAAGCGAAATCTGTAAAGTTTTTAACATTTACCTAAACTAAGTTAAGAAATTAAAATGATGAAAAAATTAACGACTAACAAATTTGGTGTAAGTAAAAATAAAATCAAAAATACATCGTAAAAACATCTGCATTTTTTATATTGCATTATTTATACTCTTTTTGTATTAAAAACAATTCAAACACACAACTGGACAAAAGCTGGTTGTATCATGATACTTCTGAAACAAAGCGATCCTCTATGGAATGGAACACAAAAAGTGAAACTACTCCACTAAAAACGAATCGTTTATCTGTTGAAAAAATTATCACTGCTCTTTTTTGGTAAGTGGGGAATTAACAGGATGCTGTGCAGGCCTATTCCCTTCATGATCGACTTAACATTTATGCAGTATAATTCAATGAATTTAAGGAGACTAAAGCATATATCGTTTAAAAGACAATCCAATAGATCAGGGGGGGGGGACCAACCATTTTGGAAAGAGTGTCACTATCTGATAAAAAAAATTATGCGTGCCACTTCAAACTTTTCCAACAAACAAAAGAATATGAAAAAGTCAAAAAATGTTACTTATAGGCTTATTATGGAATTTTTACTTAAATAGAACATATTTTATGCAAGTGTAAGTAGTGGAAATTTAAAAATAATATAAGACAAAAGTAAGAACTTAAGTTTTATTCTTAATTTTTTTTTTAGTTTCAATCAGTTAGGTTAGGTATAAAATAAAAATGAGTACAAGAAAAATTTAATTCTATATAATTATTAAACAGTCCGTACTTTTTTAATATGATTTTTTAGTTTGTAGATTTATTACCGAATCATCTACATTAGAATTAGTTTTCGAAGATGCTAACAAAATCGTTTTGTCTTATAGGAGTGCATCAATTTCTCTTTTTCTCCAAAATTGAGACAAAAAAAAGTGTGTTCACAAAAGAAGATATATGATCAATCAAGATTGGAAAAGAACAATATTTTCCTTGTAACCTTAATATTAAATTATTTGAATGTCTTTTAGTATCGGTAAGAAAAGCTTAATCTCAAAGCCTATATATATATATATATACAGGGTGTTTCATAAATGATGGAGTAACTTTAAGAGGTGATAGTACACATCAAGACGAGTAATAGTAAATAGGAAACCAAGTGTCCCAAACGTCTTCCGAAGGAGAAAGGCGCCATCAAAGTTTAGGGTCCTAAATTTCAAATGATGATAAAAAACGGGAAAATGGATCGATTCATTTGCGGTTTTCACTAAAATCATTCTTTAAATTAGTATTTTCATTAAAAAAAGTTTTAAAGACAAAGTTAAAAAAATGCCGTAGAGGGCGCTCTAGACTTTGGAGTACCGAACAACTACCTTTTACCAGTATTTTTTTTATTTTGTTAAATGTTTACAAAAGCTTAGATTTTAACTTGAATTTTGAGCGCAAAATTGAAACCATCGGGAGCGGTTAAGTGGCGCAAATGTAACCGCGTTTAGGGAGGAAAATTGAAATGCTCGTATGTAATGATCAAAATAAAAAACGATAAAGCAAACTTTAAGAGGCGATAGTACAACATAAAAACAATCAACTTCGATTAGAAAATGCATGATTTGAATTCAAACGCAAACGTGCTAGAGCATCTTCAAATTTTATCCATGCAAGCGTTTTAGCTGCAAGATTCTGGAAGAAGAACATGAAATTGTGATATGGGGAAGAAGAAGAACGCATATGCAAATTGTTATTAAGATAAAAGCCATTGACCCGAGTGTGCAAGTGTAAATCACGGAACAAACGTAACGAAAGATGTTGCCCTTCACTAATCAAGAAAAGGCTGATATGCACTTCATCTACGGAACTGCAAATGGGAATAGTGCAGAGGCGCGACGATTATACGGAAAAAAGTTTCCCAACAGGCGGTTGCCCAATGATAAAACATTTGTGCGCTTGCACAGACAGTTGTGTGAGACAGGATCCTTTTTTGGTGCACGTTCAAATGCAGGCTGTGCGAAGTCTAACAGAACGGTAGCCGTGGAAGAAAAAATTCTGGATATGGTGACTGATCATCCAAATACAAGCACGCGAGCAGTGGCTAGTCAAATTGAAGTATCACCCTCCACGACATGGCGAGTACTAAAGGATGAAAGTATGCATCCTTTTCATGTCCAACGAGTCCAGGAACTGACTGAAAGGGATTTTCCTCGTCGAATGGATTTTGCTCGCTGGTATCTGCAGAAGCACACCCTAAATCCCGATTTTGGTGCAACTGTGCTTTTTACAGATGAATGTACATTTACACGTGACGGTACATTTAACACCCACAATTCCCACCAATGGGCAGATGTAAATCCACATGCGTCTTCTACACATGCATATCAGCGACGATTTTCCATAAATGTTTGGGCAGGAATAATTGGTGACCATCTACTTGGACCTTATCTTCTGCCAGAACGCCTGGATGGAAAAAAATATCTTACCTTTCTGCAACAGGTGCTGCCGGAAATGATAACAGATGTTCCCCCTCGTATCCGGCGAGTAATGTGGTTCCAGCAGGATGGAGCACCAGCTCATTTTGCGCCAGAGGTGCGAAATTATCTAAACGCAACCTTTCCAAATCAATGGATTGGGCGAAGTGGTCCTGTCCCTTGGCCAGCGCGATCGCCCGATCTTTCATGCCTGGATTTCTTTTTGTGGGGACACTTGAAGAGTCTTATGTATGAGACTCCTAACGAAACTGCAGAAGAACTCGTCGCCAGACTTTCGGCAGCTGCAGGAGAGGTGCGCGATACTCCTGGCGTGTTTCAGAGGGTTCGTGAATCCCTTCTTCGCCGTTGTACCGCATGCATCGCCTCTAATGGTCAGTGTTTCGAACAGATATTGTAATCATTTCTAATTAAACTTTTTTTTATAACGTAAATGTTCTTTGTTTCCTTTTTGTCTCTTAAAACGAAATCTGTTTCAGCGCCCTCTATCACCTTCGGGTTAAAATTACGAGTATGATTTCTTTGATGAATGTTACTTGTTTTGGTGTTGTACTATCGCCTCTTAAAGTTTGCTTTATCGTTTTTTATTTTGATCATTACATACGAGCATTTCAATTTTTCCTCCCTAAACGCGGTTACATTTGCGCCACTTAACCGCTCCCGGTGGTTTCAATTTTGCGCTCAAAATTCAAGTTAAAATCTAAGCTTTTGTAAACATTTAACAAAATAAAAAAAATACTGGTAAAAGGTAGTTGTTCGGTACTCCAAAGTCTAGAGCGCCCTCTAACGGCATTTTTTTAACTTTGTCTTTAAAACTTTTTTTAATGAAAATACTAATTTAAAGAATGATTTTAGTGAAAACCGCAAATGAATCGATCCATTTTCCCGTTTTTTATCATCATTTGAAATTTAGGACCCTAAACTTTGATGGCGCCTTTCTCCTTCGGAAGACGTTTGGGACACTTGGTTTCCTATTTACTATTACTCGTCTTGATGTGTACTATCACCCCTTAAAGTTACTCCCATCATTTATGAAACACCCTGTATATATATATCTTCATTCTTGAGAAACAAGCACTCATTGGGAAGTTCATTATATTCTTCCAGATATTTTAAAACTCGCTCCCTCAAATTCCAAAATCTCTCGAATGCACTTCATTTGGAAAAACAATGCACACAACAGGGAATGAGTGTTGTCTACATTATAATTTTCTATAGTAATTTAATTAAGTATATTTAAAGCAAATTTTGATGTTTTTTTCTTGTCTAAGACAACCACCTTTCAATAAAATAGAAAAAAAGTTAGTATTTATTATCTTTTTTAATTTCTCTATAAGCCTTCGCGTGACACTTTTACAACTCACCCGTGCCACGGGTTGATCAAGTCTGCATTAGATCCCCAATGTTTGCTTTCTCCGAGACAATGCTCGACTTTATATAACTGGGGTTATATATACACAAGAAAAATTACAAGAATTTCTCTGGATAACATCTTCCCTGTAATCCGTACTTAGCACCTTTAAACTACCATTTGTCTGGATCCCACAAAGAAATGTTTAGAAGAGAAAGAAGTCCGTCGAATGAAGTAGAATTATTTCGTAGTAGAAGAGTTGACTTCGAACATGCCTGACTTCTTTTCATTGTATAAGAATACAAAACTCTCGAAACTTGCATGGGATCTATATATTTAAAGAATAATATATAGAAAAATAACATTGTATAATCTTGGCAAGAAGTATTTCAGTAAAGATCTTTTAAGAAAGTCTCCTTTGTATTTAATCCCTGTTATATTTGATTCCTTATTCAGCATCCGACGAATTAAATTAATTCAAGAGTCCAAATTTGGTAGCGAGATCTGCCGTTAGATGGTGCCACCACTGAAATGGATCTTACATTTGGGAACTTGCCGTGTCTGCAAAAGATTAGTTGCTAATATGCAGCCCATTAAGAAAAAAAATTGATCCATTAAGTTGTACGAATACATAAATATTCAGATAACTTAAAAAATACTTATATTCGTATTAGTAAAAAAATCCATGTGTGTAAGTAATAAAATTGCAAACAACAAGTAAAGGCTAATGTTTTCTCCCATAACTGCGAAATTTTTTACAAAGACTATTTTATTTCAAAAATTATTGTAAAGAAAGTATGAGATTAAAAAAACTGTAGTAAGACGAAGGGAACATACTGTCTAATCATTATTATTTGGTAAATCTGCATTAGTGGATTGATATGGTACGAGTGTAAGCGAACATTCAACCATAAAGTGCTAGAAATTCACAAACTCTTAACATTTACCAAAAGTTTATTTCAGGAAACCACCATTAACATTTTTTCATGGACTTGGCGAGAAAGGCAGAAACCTCAAAGAAAATCAAGCAGACTAATTTTGGAAACGTTTATCTTCATCTCTTGCATAAGAAGACTAATAAGATGACTTAATGAACGTGAGTGCACGGTTAAATCATTTTTAAGTGCTTCTATGTAAGCTATTTTGTTCTTGGTTAGCCCTCATTTCTCCATTTCCGCAATTATGCTTATACTCTTGAGAACAGCCCACAAATACAGAAGTCTGAACAAATAATACAAAACGGACACTGTTTTCTAAACTTAGAACTATAGACTCGTTTGCTGGATTTTAATTGGATAATGACGCTGTCACTGCAGATACGCATAACGATAGCGCATTCTAGACACTAATTGAAATATATCTGACCTCTCTAAGTTAAAGGAACTTTCGGACGAAAAAGATTACGTACACGTTAATATCAGAGAATGAATTTTAATTTAGCCATGCAGTAGAAGGATTATTCGCGTGCATTTTTAAATGCTCTCGTAATTTTTGGAAATAGTTGAGAGACATTTTCGCCATTATGATAAGAATTAAGCATGCGTTGTGCAGTCACTTCGTCCCACTGGAATTCTTTCCTTTGGGCTGAGTCGAAATGAATGTTAAGTGGCCGGGTCGTCGGAAATATTTTCGAATTTAAAACTTTGGACGTTAAGTGACGAGGGTAGTTAATTTCGTAAGGATTACTTTGGTGGGCGCGTTCAAATTTTTATCAATTTGTTCTTGAGGTTATTCAACGGCGTATCTGCTAGCTTCTTTAGAAAATACAGTATCTGCAGAGGAGTTTTTAATTCGCATGATTCAGTGATACTTTAGTATATTTAATTTGCCAAAAAAAGAATATTTTGCATCTACTCCAAATTGTCTTAAAAACTTCTACTTAATCGGTTTTTCTACTTCCGTGTCACCTTGATAGCAGTAATTAAACATAAAATTGATGTAATCTCTGACTTATTCAATTTGACAGACTAAATTCAGTGTAATTAACGTCACCTAAGAAAATCCACAATCGTCTTTTAATGATGAATCTCATACCTGCGAGTCAAGGTCAAATGAGAAATATGCTCCCCACCCCCAACCCCGTAACTCTCCAATTCTCTTTCTATGTGGAATGAGAACTTAAAAGATATGCTCCTAACTAATAGTATCAATGTGTTTGGTGTTTTAAAAAGTTTTTTGAGGAGGGAATTAATGGGTTTCTTCGTGCATCACATGTATAAGCCAACAGTTCTTGAAAAATTTTATTTAAAACGTATTTACTCTTTCTTCTTTTTCCTTCGGTATTCAAGCTTTTATTATAACCAAACTCGAGAGAGAAACCCAAATGCAACATTAAATCAAAACAAACGAATTAACAAATTTGTGGACCCTGAGTTTCGAAAAGGCAATACCACAAATACATTGTGCTAATGCAAAAGAAAAATGATGGTACATAGTGAAGACAGCGAGAGACATAATAAGAGTAGAGACATATACTAAGAGCAATGTAGAATTTTTGGAAAAACTATTCCGTCCTAACAATATAAAGAAGGAAATCCATCGTGTGTCCAACAAAAGAAAAGTATATAGTTCATTGTATTTAAATAATTTGTAAATCAGGTCTGTGTTGGAAGATGAGCTTTTTTGTATTATTTAAAAAATTAACGAGTAATACTTGAATAAGTTAAGGAAATGAAATGGGAGTACTCAAGCAATCATTCGTAAGCTGTTTAGAACCACACTCGAAGCATTGTCTTCTATTATAAAACAAGTAATATAAAAAAAAATTAAGTCAATTCCTACTTAGGTTAACAACGAAAAACTTTATTTTAGTTACTTTTAATTTATTCATTACTTGAATATGCTTTTTCATATGACGGAATCACAATATTAAGTGGCAAAATAGAAAGCGAATTTGCTTGCGATTTCCATAGCTAGTAGTTGTATACCAAAGGTAGTTGGATAATCAATGTATACCGTCGCCATCTATAGCCTTCATTCGGACTAAATTTAATTTTTTTCTCCCATATAAAACTAAAATTAATTAATTAAATTAAATTAATAAATTAAGATCTGAAAAAACTGTATTAACATCAGGTGTCATCCACTACAAGTTTTAAAAAATATATTTGAACTTGAGATGATGAATAAAAAGTATTTAATGACTGAAAATTTGAACAATATATATATATATATATATATATATATATATATAGGAGAGAGAGAGAGAGAAGAGTGGTGATTTTTTTATTTTAGGGGGTAAATTTTATATTTTAAGGGGGCGGTTATTTTATGGTGTGTTTTCAAATTGAGGAGGTAAAAACAAAGTAATAATAATAATAATATTTCATCACCCACAATTTCTTTTAAAAAATCTAAAACCTAGAAAATTTTAATTTTATAACGTTTATTAAACATGTTTACCATATAAATTTTGTCTATTAACATTTTAGTATTAGTAAAGGGTTTAAATAAATTCTCCCATCTGTAATAAGTAGAAAAATGTATCTGTGTATCAAGTATAAATAAAATAAAATGTAATATAGTTATAACTACTATACGATAGCCTATTTAATCCAAAACACAAATAAAATTCCTTAAAATTGCAGGAAGATATAAATTTTTTACAAGCATATTCTTCTTTCGGCACACTGTAGTTTATAAGAAACATCTAAGTATACCGAGGAAAACAAAATTCATTAAGATTTGTGTTTCAATGAAATTATCTGCTTTCGCCTTTTCTAATTACGCCACTTAAATCATTTGAACTTAATTGAAATTCTGCACTCCGAATAAAAATATTTAGTAACCATTTTATTTCTACCGTATTTTTCCGAAAATACCCAATCCAAAACTAAGCCATAGCATGATTTTTAGGATGCTCGCAATATAAACCCTATCCCGAAAATATACCTTAGTTAAGATCGTCAGTCCAAAGAGTGCCAATCGAAAATACAACGCAAGTGTGCATTTGTGAGGACCAATGAATATCAACCAGACTTTCTGCGAACAGACAATTTAAGTGCAAACGCAACGGACGAGCACTTATGATAACTAACAGACGTGAATACTACTGACTAGAATCTTCGGCGCTCAAAACATTGTGTGTTGTAATATGATAGAATAATAAATTTAGAAAGGAATATTATTTTGATCCTCAGATAAGATGAGTGCATAAAGAAAAAGTTATTCTGTTGAGTACAAGAAAAGAACTGTGGAAGATCACAGGAGTTCTGCCATACTTGTACACAAAGATAAATAATTCCTGAACATGAATAAAATATAATATATTGTGCAAGAAAAACATTCTCTGAAAATAAGTCCTGGTGCATCTTTTGTGGCAAATATTAAAAGACCGGATCTTATTTCTTATTTTAAGGGATATATATATATATATTTAGATAGAAAGAGAGAGAGAGATAAATATCACTTTAAAATAATTATGCTTATTTTATAAGAAAATGATGCAACACACACTTTGAGCGAAACATGTTAGTTCTAGTTCTGAAACTTTGATCTTATCCTTTAAAGTTTCTACAGAGCATAAATCTTTTCTGTAGTAAAGATGAGGGAAAAAAACCACTTTGAATCAGTTTTACTGTTTTTTCTATCAAACAAAGAAATATTAAAACTTGAAGAAACAAAAGAATATATGCTTTGCTAGTTTTGCTACTGTTATTAACTTGATATACATTTATATATTATTAAAGAGGGTTTCGTCTTCACTCTCACAGAAAAGTCAATTCATTTGAAAAAAAGAAAGACTCTTTCGTTTTAATTTTCAGATAGGTTGATCTCATTTTGTTGCAACAAAGCATTGTACAAATTGCCATCTGTTACTGGTAATTATATCAAGAGATTTACCGCCTTTCAAAATTCTTTTCATTCTTCTAATTCCGCTACAAAGAAAATGAAAAGACTTGTTATACTTTCTGAAAGTATTTTCATGTTATAGATAATTAAAAACTTTTTAACATACATTTTTCAGTATTTTAAAACTCAAAGGAACTCAAATTTAATGAAATTATTTTTTTAAAAAGTATATATTTTGACAAAATTACATTTTTATGGCAGGAACTCTAAGTAAAGAATAATAAAAAAGCACAAGTTTAAAAAAAAAGAATTATTCTCGAGTGTATTAGTAACACGCCGTACTATTATTCTAATTGTGTGTAAAACCAACAGCGACTCAGATAAATTGATTTAAAATTGAAGAGCATTTCTTTTAAATTTTAAAATTTTTAGAGCTGGATATATATCTTGGATTTCCACTTGCCTTTCAAAATTTCTGCTCCAAATACAGCAAAGGCTGTTGAGGCCTTAATTGAGTCCTGAAGCTTTGTTTTCTATGCATCATTACATAAAGCAGGCTTTAAATGAATCAGGCACGAACGCGCAACAGTCAGCCTTTGATGTGGTGTGGGAGTCAAGTAACTGAGTTACTAGCTAGGTACATAAGATTCTAAGATCTATCATAAATTGTCTTCATATCTGAATTTTATTGTTAATAATCGATTTATTATAAGAATTTTTTGCGGTGGGAAGCAAAATAAAATCAAAACTATTTATATCGTATCGATTTGAACGTTTAATATATAACACACCTGAATACTACCTCTTAAACTGTATCATTATGTTAAGATTAGATAAGTTCTCTTTCTACAGATGTGGTGCTTTCATCCTTAAGATACGTGATTATGTGGAAGGTGTCTTTATATAGAAGTCACTACATCGAACAAAAGAAATATATGAATAATTTTAAGAGAACAGAAATAATATATATGAAATCTGCAGTATGTTTGGCAGGTATCAATTGGTTGTATCGTATCAATTGAAGATGTACGATGTGATCTATCGTCAAAATTTTTTTATCATGAATATAAATACTACGTGAGAGTCCATTGTTTTATACTACAATTAAAATTCTCTCTATGACAAGAGATATGCTAGAAAAATTTAATGTACAACCATATCTCTAAGAGATAGAAAAAACGTAGAAAATTGTCATCCTTTGCTTTAGAAGAAATGCCTAACTAAAAACCGGTATGAAAAGCACATTTATTTCAAAATGAATTAATTCATTGTGGAATTAACTCAGAATATAATTAAGAAAAATTCTACAATTGAATTTAATCACAGCAAATAAAAAGGCTAGAATACCATATCTTGCCAATTAATTCCGAAAATGGGTTTACGTGACGATAACATCGTTTGTCGTATGTCTTACCTACTGATTCTCGTGTCACGTGTAAAACTAGGAAATACCCCATTTGCGACAAATTAAAGTAGGCGTAATAAAAAAGTGAAACATCGCGGAACGTAGACAGCAGCCGGACTGAAATCCGCTGACTTTTTGAGAATAATAAAATCCTAACATCACACATGTGTAAGTCATTACTCCACACCACACTCAAACAAACTTTTCATGGTCATGTTTTATTTTAGCGATTTGGCAACGGCACGTGAAGGTCATTCATATTTTTTTTCTACTCTTCATTGTAATTTTTTTCCTTCCCTTTTCGCATTCTTTCTTCATATTTTTTCTCCCCTAACGGTTTCAGGTCGTCTTTTAACGATATAATATATTATATGTATTTATATCCGAATCACAACAAACAAACACGGCTCCGAACTATTGTCGCCGCCTATAAAGACGTCGGAGTACATTAATTAAAGACACCCACTTGTTGTCATCTCAATGTGAACCATGCCGGGTTAAAAAACAAAATTTTAGCTATATTTTTTTAGCTATAAGGTTTTTACCCTCATTGTTTTCGGTTGTTTTGCTCAAAATATATAATTCAAGTTTTTCCAGCCGTCACATTTTTTTAAAAAAAAATATTACAGCCATGCTTGATGTTGAAAAATTTATAGAGAGGTAACTCGAATTTTAAAGACATAGCAATCCTAACATGATATTGAAATAGTATTCATTTTTCAAAGTATTAATATTCAAAATAAAAAATTCAGTACCTGATAAAATATAAGAAAATACTTCTTTCTTTTTAAAAAAAAAAAAAGATATCTATTTATGTGATTAATTTTTATTTTTATTTTTCGTAAAGACGAGTGGAAACTATTACAAACATATTCAATATTAAAATATACATCTTTGCCTATAAACAAGCGAAAAATTGAATGAAAGAGAAATAGAAGAAATCCATCCATAAAATATTGAAGAAATTTTAATAATGTACTCATTTACATTACATATAATATTTAATGTATTTTATTTTGGTGTGAAGCCTAGGTATATATAAAAATTAAAGTTTCTCAATAATAATACATCCAGTCTTTTGCATCTAAATTGAAAACACACAAATGGGCAAAAAATTTAGAATAATTGTGTCTTGAGCATATTTATTTAGTGAAGTTTACATAATTTAGGACGGGCATGGCACTTATCGTGTTACTTATTAACAAGGAATACTTGTATCTCAATAATAACAATACATCCAGTCTTTTGCATCTAAATTGAAAACAAATGGGCAATGCTCGCAAAGGGATTCTTTTATTTGAAAGGTTATAATAGAGGTCGGCAACCTATCCTACGCGGTACAATTCTCAGTGGTACTCTGCACTACTCTACAAATTTGTCAATATTTGAATGGATGGAAGTTGATAATTTTGTAATGGGACTTACTTGACAAGCATCTTCAGAAATGGACATTTACGGAATTACGAAAAAATCTGAAATATTACTCTAAAGATAAAATTACAGCTCTTTTGTAAATGATCGAATGTCGTTGATGGAGGGATTTGATTGTATACTTCGCATTTCGCTTTTGGTTCTAAGTAAAAAATCATTCCTCGTATAAAAAAAATTTTGAGTCCGCAATAAAATTGTTTAACAAGTGAATGCTCAAAATCGTACAAAATTGAAAGTCACAAATTATACCCCTGATTTTGCGATATGAAAGTAGAGCGATGCACAATTACTAGGTTCGCACACACACATTAAAATTTTTATTTATCTTTTTATTTAACTATAATGAAGGGGAATACTTATATTTTACGTTGCAATTTCTTATTTTAATACATATGTTTAAAAATACATAATATATGTACTATTTTAATTTTTTTGAAGAAATAGTTATATTTTATGCTGTTTTTTTATGTTAAGATATATATTTAAATGATGCAAAATTTATATATAGTAAAGCTGTAATTCTATATTATTGATTTCTATTCACTAACTTTGCATGCATAGTCGTGGAAATCGAATTGTTTCAAAAATGTCCTACTATGTGGCCCGCTGAATCATATTGATAGATAGGTTTGGCACGCCACAGCCAAAAGTTTGCTGACCCCTGGGTTATAATGTATACCAAATCCCCGTTGGAATAATGACTCTTTATGGAAATGATAATCTATGATCCATTAGGAGGTGTAAAAGGAATTTTCAAACTGGTAAAATGTCTCACACAGGCAATCCAAGTAGAAAACCATTACTTACGGACGATGCTACCACAACGAAGAGAGTGGGGAATTTGATACTATTAGACCAGCGTTTCTCAAACTGTGGGACGTGCCCCCAGGGGGACGGGAGTGTATCAAAAAGTCGAAAACAAAAGATTGTCTAAAAAGATCATTAACTTACTGAAAGGAAGAAAAACAAAATACATTCTGAGATAATAAAAAATATAAATTATACATTTAGACTGATACAATACACTTATAAACGTATCAATACCGCACAATGTATTTGATAATTAATTTAACAATACTAAGTTAAGAACAAGTTTAATAATTACCAGTGACCCCCCCCCATGGACATGTCTTAAAATTATGTACAAAATTTAATGCTTAACTTTTTAATTTGTACGGTTTGTTTTTTATGTCGTTTTGTAGCTTTAGCGTCAAACTATATTATTATTGAATTCAAAACATTGTTATTGTATAGAGGGGAAGCGCGATTAAAATTACGATCGAAAATTGTGTTGCAAAAATTAAAAGTTTGAGAAGCAATGTATCAGGCTGAAGGGAAATTCACTGAAGTAATATGAATAAGAATGGTATTAACTACGGTAAAATGTGTGGAAAATTATTCTCAGTGAACTAAACCTTTTCACACAGAAACAAAAAAAAAAGACGTAACCTGATAAAGGAGAAGTTGGTGAGTGAGGGAATATTAACGTCGCACTATTCAGCTACGCGAGGGCTTTTGGCGACGGACCTCGTAATTTTGAACCATGGTCAAGTGACGAGGACGATTTCTCACACAGCTATAAATATTTTAATGCCATTCAGAACATTGTGTTTGAGTGAAATATATTTCTTAACGTTGTGGCTACAAAAACAAAATATAAAAACAAATTAAACTCAAAATATGAATAATGCGCGATTACATTTAATCTCAATAGACCTAGACTTCGGCAATTCGTGTGAAAAAAAGTAACAACATTGTATTTAGTAACATATCCCTGTTACTAAATACAATGCATGGATAGGTGACACTTGTATCACAAAAAAATATTATTCATAAGTAAATTATACTACAAAAATTAGATTAGAATTTTTTAATAATAAATGCAATACTTTTTTCTAATTTTCTTTACATAAAGTACCTATAACGTGTTGATCTACTTTAAATATTATTTAGGGATATATTCTTTGAAGTATGTGTATGGAATGGGGTTCCACGAAAACACTTTCATGTCTTAAAGGTTCTGTGGGCTGGAAAGGTTTGAAGACCACTGGCATAGAGTATAATAAGGAATAAATGTTGGATCTATCAATATGATCCAGAGACCAAAAAGATGAAAAAGCGCATCGACACACTACTACTCACCTCTCTTCAAAAAGGCTAAGATGAAGTAGTTTGCAAGGAAGGTCATGCTGTCTGTTCCTTAGGATTGTCAGGAAGTCATCTTACAGTCTATCGCTAGTGCCTATTACTACTCACCATTTGGTGATGCTATGATCAAGAAACAACGTGGTATGATACCATCTTTCCCACAAACACTCATTTCGAGGTGCGTTTGGAAAATCAAAGCGTTGAGGACTTGAAATTTTTCTACACCCAACCTATTCTCCCAATTTCACCCCCAAGATACTCTTTTTCCTAGAATTCAGAAAAATCGTTGCGGGGTCAGAAATTTGGAAAAAGGTATGGCGTTATTCAAGAGGTGGAGCAACGGTTCTGTTGATGGCAATCGTCAAAGTATTTTGTTCATAATCTAGCTTTGTGTTTTTCTTTATGAAAAGTTCGTTCTTTTTTGGCTGTTTTTTAATATTTTTCCTGATCTTAAAATATCTGATACAAGTCTTGATAATTTGGCATTAAGTATATGTATGTGTGTGAAAATACTTTCAAATAAACACTTTGAAACACCTTAGCAGAATTATTGCAAGGACCTTTTTTTATGGATAATTCAACAGAGCTGAAATTTATTTCCTTTAAAAATGACGGTAAGAAGTGACAATCATTCATTAAATTGTAGCGTTAAAGATGAAAAACGAAAAACATTTCATGATTTGGGGGTATATTTTATTTTTTAGAGCATCCATTAAAATGAGGAAGTGATTAAAAAATGGTACTGCAATTGAGAGTTTTTATTTTAAAATGGTTATTTTAAATAAAAAATGTTAGAAATTATTCATGACCAAATACGTTTAAAATTCTTATTTTGTGAATTCTACAAAAAATTTATGTTTTGCTGCACCATAAGGCTACTAATTTTACACAAATTTCTAAACATCCTAAACTTAATAGATAGTTAATGCTTAAAGGAGAATATTAGATAATTTTTAATTAATAAAAGAGAAACACATTGGAACTAATATTTCATTGAGTGCATACTTTTCACTGCATGCTTACTTAACAATTTTGGAACTCTGTCGAATTTAACGCAAAAGGTAGCCTTCGTTATTCTCCACTACTGCATTTACATGGAACGATATCTAAATCACAAGCTACTGATGACAAAACTTCGATTCTACCAAGCAAATAATAACGAAACTAGAAAAGCAATGAGGAAAATTCGGTATCACGCAGCTTTTCATTAATGAACTAATTTGTAAAATGTAGATAGTGTGTGTGTGTGTGTGTGTGTGTGTGTGTGTGTGTGTGTGTGTGTGTGTGTGTGTGTGTGTGTGTGTGTGTGTGTGTGTGTGTGTGTGTGTGTGTGTGTGTGTGTGTGTGTGTGTGTGTGTGTGTGTGTGTGTGTGTGTGTGTGTGTGTGTGTGTGTGTGTGTGTGTGTGAAAAACTAATATAAAAAAATCTAAATATTGGGAACACTTTTTAACTGATACAATTATGAAAGGTTTAAGGGTTTTTTCTTAGGATTTTTAAATATTTTCGTATATATAAAGAACTGTCCATCTTTTTTAATCATATCACTTCCCAGCGTTTAAAAGAAGAAAACAAAAAAAAACCCTACTGAAAGATCAGTTTCTAGAAGAAAACATTAATTACTTGGCTAAGATTTATCATTCTCTTCTCTTCCCTATTATTCCAGTATGCGAAAAACAACCCAAACATAAAAGTATGGGAAACAACTTCTGTGCATTTCATTGGGTGTTGACAATCAATCAAAACAACAAGTTAGAGAAAAAGATAACTCTGAGATCAGAGTACCGACAAATTGACGCCGTGTTATATGCAGAGGCCAAAGAACAAATAAAATCGTCATGTGTAGTGACGCCATCTTGTTCGTTTGACACAACAAGAATTAAAACGCGTTTTGCAAAAATAAACACCTCGACAAACGAGGTCAGCGGTTCGGCGACAATATTTGACTGACAGTGAATAAAAAACAGAAAAACGCAGTTCCTGCCCTTTTACACTTTTTTCTAACAAGTTCGCAAAAGATCTTTCTTTTTTCTTCACCTTGTCCTTAGATATAACCCTCTTGCTTAAGGAACTATTATGTAAGGTATGAGAATCATTCTGAAGCCTCTCTTAAAAGTGGTTTCGGAAAGAGGAAACAGGAGTATACATTTTTATCTCATGGATAACAGGGAAAAAACAATGTCGTAGAGTACATTAGATTATATATTTAGCGTCTCTTTTTCAAAGATATCTTAATAGTAAAAGATTCTCATTATATGTATAATTTATATTTATGATAAAGTTAGATGCATAATCTTAAGCAATATTTCAACTGGTTTGTCAACTTATATTTGAACGGAAAACTACGTCTTAGCATATATTCACATGAAACTCGGCACAAAGATACGAGACAGATAATTGCAGATGTTTAATTAAATTTTATCTAGTTTTGAATTTTTCTTTTTATATGAAAAGCTATAGGGGGGAGAGGGCTTTCTCAAAACAGGAGTGAAGGAGGGCAAGAGACACTTTCACTTAAGATCAATAAGATCATTTTATATTTTTCAGTATAATACATAAAATACGAGGAACAGCCTTATATTAAAATTAAAGTTATACTCATATTTTATATAAGTAATAAAATATATTCTTAAAAGATAACTTTGTAATGGAAATATACCCAGGTGTTCAAAATTAAGAGAATTTTCAGATTTCGTCGATTATCTCTACAACTACTGCACAGATCTTAATGAAATTTGTTTTGTATATAGAGTGACTATATGCGGAAAAAAAAGAAGAAAAAAAAGAGAAACGGAGCCTTACAGTAGTCGCATATGATGAGTAACATCTGACATGTTATCGTGGTAAAAACGCAATAGTGATTTTAATCCTGAAAAAATGCATCGGATATGATTGGAAATAATTTTCTATCGAATAAATATATCTTTAATGAAAATTTTATTTAATTAACACAAGGAGTAATGCAATTTTTTATCAAAAATATTTATTCTTGTTCAATTTGGGGAAGAGCGGAGACAATAGATTTATGAAAACTGAAATATGACACATATGCTTGTGTTTTCAAAGTATTTTAAAAATCGTTGAAAAACAGCGTCAATAACAGTACCACTGTTAGTTGTCGAATCATTTCGATTTGTGTTCATGTCGAGCTTGAGTTCATCTTTAAGAAAAACTATGAGGGGCTCAGCTTCTGACAAATTGAAATTAACGTTAAAATCACCATTCAAAATCATGGGAAGCGAGTGCGTTTTTTTTAAAAAAAAGAGCAGAACCACCTTCGGTATACGGTAAATGTACAAAATGCAGGAAATCTTTAAATTTTTTTTACTGTTTGATTCGGAAAAATGTATGCGACCACTGAAATGACTGTTTATCCATTTTCAAATAAGTGTTCTGCAGTACATATGTCCCAATATATTGGCTAACAATACCCAGCCCACTTGTTTGACGATCAATAATGTCCATATATTACTTACTCGTATTTTTTTAAGAATGATGATCTTTGTCAGACGCTTAACAGTAAATATAGTTATTAATATAGTTTACACATATACATATAACTTCAGATTTCATACACAACGAGCCCTGACACTTTGACAATTGAGCGTAAGAATCGCAAGTTTGTTCTGGATGAAGTCTAATATAATAAGACTTGCTGGTATGTGCGAAGTGGATTTAGATTCAAGTAAACGAAACCGAGTTTTTGAATTCCAATCTTTTCAAATGCTAAATTTAACAATATAAAACAAAAACCTTGCGGCTTGATTGCTACTAAAGTTGAACCCCGATACGAGGGTAGCGAAGAGACACCATCAAGCGCATGTTTAAAAATTAGAAATATTAGAAAAAATAAAAAAAATACCCATTTAGTCTTAATTAGTTATTTTTTTAATCGAGAAATCTTTTTTAATCACAATTAAAAATATTATATTGACAGCGACAGGAATTACCCTCAAAGTATGAAACTAATACGCACTAAAATATATATTCAAATAATTCCATATTACTTTCTCGTATTTTTTTAAGAATGATGAACTTTGTCAGTCACTTAACAGGAAATATAATTATTAATATATAGTTTACACATATATAAATATATCCTCAGATTTCACACACAACAAGTCCTGACACTTTGACAATTTAGTGTAAGGATTGCAAGTTTATCCTGAATGAAGTCTAATAAAACTTGCTGGTATGAGAGAAGAGGATTTAAAGTCATGAAAACGAAATCCAGTTTTTGAATTCGAATCTTTTGAAATGCTACATTCAACAATATAAAAAAGCTGCCGGCTTGATGGTTACTAGAGTTGAACCTCGAAGCGAGGCTAGCGAAGAGACACCACCAAGCGCGCTGATTGGTCAAATCAAATAGTGCGCTCTTCCCCGGCTTGATGGCTAGTAGAGTTGGACCTCGTGCGAGGGTAGCGAAGAGACACCACCAAGCGCGCTTATTGGTCAAATCAAACAGCACGCGCTTCCCCGACTTCCTGTTACGCATTTCCGTCCCTTTTCATGAAATCACTCCAACAAATATCCAGCAACCGAGAGTAAAGATGTTACACATCAAAAATTCAAAAGTTTAAAATCGCACGCATAAACGTAACACTCATCGAAATTGGAAGGTATGAAGGTTGCAGAATAGAACATGTAAAATAAGTTAATGGAAGTTAGGTTCCCTGTTACAGATATGCAGGCCTCGCAACAGGACAAGGGACTAGAAATAAGGGAGTTTTTGAGTTCCAGTGGTAGTTGGTCCCCCTGGTTCAGCAACGCTGTTTTAAGGCCTTGGAAGGTTCTCGAAAGGGGAGTTATGAGTTGCAACTGCCCTCCGCAGATCGTCCCAGGCAAGCTACATAAGGTTGAAGTCTAGCTGGATGAGCTCTATGTGGCCCTTCCTCTCTACATCTCATAGCAGTCACAGTGACTCTTTCATACATGGAGGTGTATGCGCCCATACAACATGTCTTCCTAGACCATCAAGCTTCCGTTGCCATAATGATGGATTTCTTGGACATTGGAGAGTAAGTAGAAGGTCTCTGGTTCTTTCCATATGAAAGTACAGCCGGAATCATTATTTAGGCTGAACCGGGATTCGTCAATGAAGAGAATGGCTGCCCCTTGATTCATGCTCCAACTTTATGATCTCTGTGCCATTTTAAACAGACTCTTCCATTTGCAGAACTGAGCCGGAAGCAAACAAGTTTTTTTACAAACAGCCCTCTCTCATGAAATCTTCTGGAAAGAGTCACCCCTGAAACTCAGCTTGTGGCTGCATGCAACTCACGCGAAAGCTGAGAAGCTGTAGCATCCCTGCTATGATTCACTGTAATGGACAAATGGAAATTTTCTCCAGCCGTAGTTATTCTGGGACGACCTTGTCCAGGCTTTCTCTCTGTGGATCTAGTATCTTGAAACTATTTCCATTTGAACACGACTCTGGACGTAAAATTGAATTCTCAACAAATCTGGATTGGGGACTGCCTTGTTTCTAGTTTACCTACAATTTGTTATTTCATTCCATCATCTAAGCTTTGGGGTTTGCTTAGTTTTACTGTTTTAATATTAATATAACTGATTGCAGCAATATAACACCAAGAAATTCGGCGAGGAGTTCTAGCGAACGAAATGCAGATTTTGGCACACACGCTTATAAATCCCGTTTCTTGACTAACTCCAGCACTACGCACTTATACACTTACGTATTTGAAGTACAAGATTTGCTTCCATGTTTCGAAATAATATTTTTACATTTTGTTCAATTATTTTCATGAAACTCGGCAAAATGTGCAAATTCTCTTAATTTCGAATATCAGTGTATGTATGTGAAGGAAAAGTAATCCATTAAATCTCACAATGTCACAATATGAAATATCAAACTAAAGAAAATTTCAAGCAAAACACCTAAACAGAATCCTCAACAAATTTGTGGTAAGGTGTCTAAAACCCGACAGAGTGGAGATTCCAAGTTTACAGTGACTTAAAAAACATCATATCACATTTTTTCCTTCATCTCAGAAAGATCAAATTTTTTTATAATCAGAATACACACGCGCGCGCATATACTATACTGTTCGAATTGATTGGGGCAAATGGTAAAAATCGATTTTTTCAAAAACTCTAGCTTTTAATCATTACATACCTTAAATAGGCAGAAAAATCTCTACATTAGTACGAAGTATATCCTCCTGTAGCAGAAATTACCTCTACAGCTCGTTTTGTGGTATTTACTCCACTAGTGCATCGCACGTATTCTTAACTTCGTCATCGTGGAACCACACTTATGCTGCACTTTTTATCATTTGTTTTGTTGCCGTGTAACTCATCTTAGCTGAAAGATTCTTGAGAATATGTAATAAACTTTCAATAGAATTTAGGTCTGGAAAATTAACAGGTCAGTTAAGCACTTTTATTTTATTTTATCGCATAAATGTCAGGACCAATATCAAATTAAGACAAGAAGCCAAATGATGTTGAAATGTTCCATCAAATGTTTCAATCGATGGAACAATTCTACTGCATAATATTACTATGTATTTGACGTAATTCATCATGCCTTTAAAAGAAACTAAGCTTCCAGTGCCATTTGTTATGAAAAAACTACGAAACATCTGTTTAAAATGGTGTTTTGTAGTATGTTGGATATGTTCTGGCAGTAACAATTTCAACTCCACTTCGTCTAACTACACTTGATTTGTATCCCTTCACAAATAAATGCGTTTCACCTCTGAAAAACACCTTCTTCTAATCGTTAACAGTCCAGGATAGGTATTTTTGGCCCATGCTAAACGTTTTTTCGTTATTTTCTGTGTTAGAAATTGCTTTTTCGGTATTGATGTCTTACGGCTAACTTTCAGTACCCTTTTCGTTACAGTTGAGGTACTCACTTCCCCATAATCCAATAAATCCCTTCGTAGGTATATGCTTGTCGTACTTTGCTTTATTTTGCTATTTCTTATTAGAAATTTATCAGTTCTTGGAGTAATTTTCCGTTTGAGCCCACATTTCCCTTTTCTTTTTGGAGACAATCATCAAAAATCTTGAAATGTTCTTAAAATTCTTAAAGCACTTGATTTGTCCACATCAACTACCGTAGCTATGTCCCTCACAGTTATAGAAGAGTGTGTTCAGTAAGAGAGATTATTTTAGAACGCATTCTCTCTCTCTCTGAATCATATCCATCTCTGAACAAGCAAAAGTAACACGTGTTATGTGGATTGCAAAATTATAACTACCAGCTACCACACTGAAAGGCTCACAACTGAACTACTTATGTACTAAAACCATTCAAACGGATAAATTATAGTCAATGTTGATCCGTCACATTATTTCTGGCCAGATATAACCGGTTTGAGGTGGTTTGGGACATAACTGGTAATCACATACCAACTCAGACAAGAAAAAAATGTCTGTCCCAATTAATTCGATTAGTATAGAACATACGCAGACACACATATATGTATTACTAGCTATTAAAGTTGCAGCATCAGGAAGAAAAGAAAATAACAAAACCAAAACTTTACTTATTGCGAAAGAAAAAGACATAATTAAATTTGGGGTATACAGAGTCTGAAAATAGTACACACAGGGGGTCTTAAAACAGCTCTGATTCGATTAGGCATCGAGTCGAACTGGGCTTGGATGACGCCATTTATTACATGCTTCTTCACGTCTATGACACAGATCATCAATCGTATTTGATGGATAATGGTGGCGAACCAGTTTCTCAACAAACTATGACGGGATGTTTTCATTGGAGAACATGCTGACTAGACAACACTCGAGTACCCTCTGTCTCAAGGTAGTTCAGGACATAACGGGTGACATGCGGCGTTGCATTACTTTGATGGAGAATGACCTGTCCAAAGTCTCAAGGATAGGACATAGCAACCACCGTTAAGATCTAAAAAATGTAGCGGTGGCTGTACAGAGATTACCTACGTACTATATTTTATAGCTCTAGATCAGAGGTTCCCAAACTTTTTGTCTCATAAACCCCTTGCCATCTTTTTAGGTTTTGGGTAGTCCCCTGCTTACCTAATATTGAGTTTTTACAAATTTTTCAAATTAAATGTCTTTTTGATAGCCGGTATAGAACTACTTACTTAAAAGATTTAAATTTCTAACCGTAGAGAAGAGTATAGAGTTTAAAACATAAGAAAACATGTTGATTAAATTAAAATTTAATTAATGCATAAAATAGCTTGCATTAAATAACTGATCCACAAACAAATGTTTTAATAGGAGGGATGAATCTGGTGTTTCAATAACCAGTTTTCCACATTTGGCGTCAGGTTTTGTCTTGTAGCCCTAAATCTCCCCGGTTAGTTGTGTGTGGAGTCTTTTTATTTCTTTCTTTCTTTTTTTTTATTTTGGAGATTGTCAATCACGCTGAAGCTCCTTCTCACTAGGAAAAGCAATTAAAAACTTTCTGAAAATGCTCCATAACTAGGAATAAATAACAGGTATGTCTTTTTAAAGCCAAAATTGCTGACATCCGTTTCTAAATTTTACTTTAAGATCTCCGATCAGCCCATCTTGTAATGTGACATTTATTGTTTGTTTGTTTATTTGTTTATTTATTTGTTTGTTTGCTTTCAAAGTTACCACACACACATAGGAATTTATTGCCTACTGTGATAATTACAATATATATATACAGTCAAAGCCTTCTCAAACCTAGCTTAAAAATCTTAATAACGTACGTTTAAATGTTCAACGTAGGTTAAAACATCATTTTCGTGGCAGATTGTCTGTGGTCAATTGAGAAACTGGGAAAATTCGCAACGTCCAATATTATACTCCTTTAGCATAATTATGTCAAGAAACGCTGAAATGATGGTTCTTGTTTTAATAAAATTTATTCTGTCACCTTGTAACTACAAGTTAACCTCATTAAATTTAGTAAATAAAAACGTTAAATATATAGGTAAAATATGGTTTCTCCATTTGATTAAATTTTCTTTTAAAATTAAAGTCACGATCTGGTTTAATGAGAGCCCCTATCGTAGACCCTGAATTATATTTTTGCTAACGTGAATCCCTTGCAGTTCATCATAGTCCCTAGGGGGTTGATATAACCCCCTTTGGGAATCACTGCTCTATAGGAATGGATTGGCAAGAGAAGTCACACGTAATTTAGTATCAACAAACGTCCTCCTGAAAAAAATTTTCATTTAGAATTAGCTCTGATAACAATCCTGAGAAGCTAAAAAATTTTTATTTGGATCAAATAATCAAAATTTTATAGAAACATGTGTAAATACTGCAAATGAGGACTCTGAAAAAAGTGAGTCTGAGGATGACTGTAAGAAGACTCTGCTGATATGGATTATTATATATTACTCATCCCTCTATTATATATATATATTAGATGATTACAAAAACATATTTCTCTAATAAGAAAAATTTTCCATTGAAATTATATGTTATTTAAGAAAATCCCGACAAATAGCATTCTTAAGAATTATGCAAAACAGAAATATGGAAAAGAATTAAATCTGATTCTAGACAGTCAAATGAGGTGGAATAATTTAGCGGCCAAAAGATTTTGCACCAATAGCAGTCGAAACCTTAGACAAAAACAAGACATGAACTTATTGGTAAGTGAATTTTGATTGGGTGAATTAAAAAAGTTTAAAAATGAAGTTGAAGCTATAAAGACACGAACTTAGGAAAGAAGAGGCCTAAGATAAGTAGTATTTTTTATCCTCTACTTACAAAATTCACAGATAATTTCAATAAAATCTTCTAATAAATTCCTTCCATTAGCTACACAAACTGACATTATTAAGCTATCCGGACAGATATTATCAGGATTATATACAGATTATTCCACAAAAGATGACGGATATTTTTTTAAAAAGTGGAACCTTATGGTGTTCTCCCTCGAAATTGGGGTGGAATCGAGCCAAATCGTACTGTCATCTGTATGGTGTTCAAAGTTGCAGCTAACGATAGGCGTGAATGTAACAATGAATTTTGTGTGTCTTGATCTGATGTTATTGTAGATCAGGCGGCATAAGTAACAACAACAACAAAAGTGAAAGAAAATTGAGATGTATCTACGAAAAAAAATTGCCGTGGAAATAACCATTAAAAAATATCATCAAGTTCATGAAGTAGGGACTTTTCCTCTTATACTTTAACATTAAAGGAATTTTTGGTCTTAGAGGCTACAAATAGGCAAACAAAAAATTAAGATTTATTATGTTATGCTTTAAAGACAGTTAAACTCGGTTTAGTAGCAAGTGAAAAAGTTTTTTTTTTTTTAGTTAATTTTGTTTCCAAAATAAACGCGACTAAGCAAAAAAATCATTGATGTTCTTTGCTTCTTGAAATCAGGATTAAACCAAGAAAGAAGTAAAAGAATTATTTGCGTAAATAGAAAGCATTTGTTAATTACTGTGACCTTAATAATACTTATTTTGTAGGGTTTTTTAATAATTTTATGTATATGTAAGTATACGTATATTTTACGTTTTCCTTTATTGTACTTTTGAATTGCAATAAGTTTTCCTATAAATTCTATTTTAAGCTGTAAATATATCTTGTTTTTTTTATATAAACAAATTCGCAACCGGTTGATTTTATAGACTGGTTTCACAGAAAATTTAAAATTCGAAAACTATTTTTTTAAAAGTCGATTTTTATATAAACCCTGCTCTTTACATTGGATTTACAAGTATACATCGCAGCCGGTGAAGGTGAAGGGTCACCAATTCCCAATTTTAATATTCAGTGTTTAATTACTAGCTATTCATGGATTCCGTAGTTTTGAATATTTTATAATTTGTTTTCCTATACTATATCAGCTTTACACGAATTTAATTTTAATAAAATCAGCCAATTTCTTCATGATACTTCTATTGCTTTCTTAGTGTGTATAAAGGCATGATGAGAATTTATTCCTTTGTATTTATCGTTAAGCCATCACAGAGAGAATTTTAATACTTTTAATGCATAAAAAGACAATGCAGAAATTGAAGTTTTTATTGCATTATCAGATAATAGATTATGCTTAAAAAATTTAACAAAAAATTAATTAGTTTATTTATAGATAAGAGTAAAAAGCTGATTAATTAAAAGATCAAGCCAGCCCAATATGTTAAGTAACGCAATATTTAGATATAAAAAATTAAAAATGTAAATTTTGTTTTCACTAATATTTTAATTAAATATTCTAAATATAACATAGCTCCAAAGATTTATAAAAAAGCATTATGTGACCAAGAGGGTTTTGATAGGTTTTTTCAGGCACCGTGCATTTTTTAAACATATTTATGAAGAAGTAATCCGAAGATAAGAATTTCGGGAAAATTCCCTTCCATTGTTTCAACATGAATATTTAGATTATTTTTAGATCCTCAGGAAAATATTCTAAGATACGACTTTTTATAATCATATCTAATGTTAAAAAAAATGAAAAATGAGAGGTTCTAAGAGCTTTATTCGTTTTTTAATGATGAACAATCCATAATTTTTTTCTACACAAGAGAAAATAGTTATTTTGCTTGTAATTTGTCTCAAAACTCAAAGAAAGATAGAAAAAGCTAAAAGAATAAAAAATTAATTATAAATAGTTTCATAAATACAACGATATAGCTTTTAGGTCCTTTTTTTAAAATAGGCATTAACAAGCCTTTTTGTGCCTCATCTGATAAACGGGAAAATTTATTTTAGGAGTGTATCATTTTACTTTTTTACAAGTTGTATATGTGTAGCATATTCTCTCATCACTATCATATAGTATTTATTTTTGAAATGAACTATATAGTATACAGCAAGGGTCGGCGACCTTTTAGCTTTGCCGTGCCAAACTAACCTACCAAAATGATTCAGCGTGCCATGCAATAGGAAATATTTGAAACGATTCCCTCGACTATACTTGGGGAATTAGAGGTGAAAAATACAGATTTAGAATTTTATTATACGTTAATTAGGCATCATTTAAGGATATTTATCGACATAAAATTAAACAACATAAAACATAACTGTTCCTTCAACATAAATAAAAAAAATAAGACTGTACACGTAAATTTTAAGAATTTTTACAAAAATAAGGAGTAAACATGAAATATTAACTATTCTTCAATGTAAATCAAATTTAAAATTGTGCATGTATAATGCATTTTCAAAAGTATTTATAAAATTAGAAATAAAAAACTTAAAATACAAGTGCTCACGCAACATAGTTAAATAATAAAAAAATTAATGCTAACCTGGACCTTGCAGAGCTCTACTTAATGTCGCAATATTAGAGGTATGAATTATGACTTTTAATTTGATACAGAATTCTGAATGTTCAACTGTTAAACAATTTCTTAGTGGACTCAAGATATATTCCAAGAGAAAAAATTTGTTCTCGTACATATGTGAAACCAAAAGTGGAAATTGTTTCACATAAAAATGTAATTTCCTTTTTATACCTAGAAACAGCTCTTTCTAAAACTTCACATTTCTCATTAGAATTCTTAAATGTGACCTGGTGTTTCATTTGAAAATGTCCTTGTACATTTGACATACGACATACAACACTTTCGTGACATGGCATACATACAGCCCGATCTTTTCCTTGTTCGAATCCAAATTCGTTCATCCAAGAGCTGAAAACATCAAGCCTTTTTCTTAATTCGCCATTTAATTCAATATGTAACTATGAATTGTCACAATAATTAAACAAAAAAAAAATACATGTTTTCACAATAAAACTAAGACACACACAACGTGACAAAGTTAAAAGTAACCTAAAAAAATTATAGTTTGAAAAAAACTAAAAAACACGCTTTTATACTGAATCGAACTAAAAAGTAAAAAAATAATTCTTAATATAAGAATAAAATGATTAACAAGAAAATTAATGTTCATTGGGGTAAAAGTGTGGGGTGTTCTATAAAAATATTCAGTTGTTATAATTTATGTAACTTCTATCCCGAGTTAGTGTAAAAATGCAGTACAAAGCACCCCACACTTTTTCAACAATGAACATTAATTTTCTTGTTAATCATTTTATTCTTATATTAAGAATTATTTTTTTACTTTTTAGTTCGATTCAGTATAAAAGCGTGTTTTTTAGTTTTTTTCAAACTATTATTTATTTTTCATTTTTTAGTTCTAACTACAATAAAAGCGTGTTTTTTAGTTTTTTAAACGATCATTTATTCATTGTTGAATTAATCCTTGAGTTTGATATTTGAAGCTGGAATTAGATGGATGTGGAATTAGTCTTGCTCTTCATGTATATTAATTAACGGGTCTGAAGTGTATTTATTCTCTCCGTTAACGGGGCCTCAGATGAGTCCCGTATCGTTACTTTAGATTTCGTCTCTTAGAACAGGTCAAACAAATAAAAGTGTGTTAAGAAGAAAAAGTTCGAATTAAAAAAAATTTTAATGTACCATGCTTTTATAACGGACTAAAAATTATAAAATTCCTCCTTCTCGCGTTTTTTTTTCTTTTTTCACATTTTCATGCATTGCCATCCACTTCTGAGCTATGGTCCAAATTTCAAGTCTCTAGCTTATCCGAAAGTCACACAGTTTAAAGTCAATTACAAAATCCACCCGGACAGACATTAAAGAAAGCGAGTTAGTAAAAACATGGTTATTTTTTGTGTCAATAGTTTTTTTTTTCACCTTTTAAACGTATTGCTATAATGTTAATTCGTATCATCACTTCTAAAAGTATTGCTTTATAAAAATAAAAAATATTTAGCAGTTAGAACGTAAATTATTTTTTTCACATGCACGAGCCTTTTTTTCATTTTCATTTTCAGAAAAATGTTTATATTATGGTTAGAAATTGCTAACACACACCAACTCTCCACTTTCTCACATAAAGAACACTTTTTGTTTTGTTTTATTTCTATTAACTACAAAAGATTTTATGCTTGCATATAATTAGCTTTAAATTCAAAACACTCGCCCTAGGGTTACACCTTATTCTTTTGGTCGCTAAATCTGAAACTAGTCGCCAAATCTGGAAATGATGTATGAAATTAGTCGCCAAATCTGAAAATGCTATATGGAATTAGTCGCCAAATTTAAAAATGGAAAATGCAATAAGTCGCCAAATATGGAAGTGGTATCTGGAATTGTCGCCACAAATCTGATTATTCTTATTCCTCACGATCCTGAAAAGGACAATAGAACAAAATTATGAAATTATTGTATTGTCATCGGTCTTTGACAAGTGTGCAAAATTTCGAATTAATCTGACCTTTTAAAGTGGGTAAAAATCGAGTTCCAAGACTCCGTTACATGCAAGTGAAACTTATAAAAGGGTGTGAAAACGACGTTCATCAAACTATATACAACTTTCGATTGAAATCATACTCAATATTCCTATATTGGCACGACTAATCGAGAATATGAGAAGAATAAGAATAAAAAATTGAACTGTGATCTAATATATATTTCTATTAGCTTGATTCGCACCAAAAGTATAAAATAAAATATTTATAACTTCTTAAACACACACATCCCTCAAAAAATTGTTGTTGTTATTATTATCTATTTAAAAGGGCATTTGTTTTATGAAATTAAATTCCCTTCCCGTACATAATTATCCCACGAGCGGGTTTTTTACTGTATTTATTTTCAATCAAAATTAAATATGCTGATAGAATAACAATTTTTGTTCATTATTTCGGCTGCAAAACGTTTGTTAAGCATAATTTTGATATATACCAAAGGCATTTGTTTTTTCTTTCATCGATGCCCAAGCTTTTGGTGGGTAAAGTACGAACTGCTTTATTTTTTATTCACTGTGCAGTAATGAATACTTCATTATACAAGTAATTACACAATAACTTTGATTTGCATTGAACTAATATTTAACACTAATAATGAGTAACATTTAAACACCAAAGATGTTTTCTTTTACATAAAACATACATACTACATGCAAGCTGATTCAGCAGAATCGTTTTATGGCAGAGAACTGAAAGTAAGAAATAACTTTTATATAAAAATGTGCGAGGCGTTGAAAGGAGAGATAGAGATTTAGCTTTATCTTATAAATTTTGTAGAGTGGTGGCATGCCACTTAGAATTGCTTCGCGTGCCATAGGTTGCCGACACCTATTCTAGATTCTCGTACGCACTACGAGCCTTAATATTTGGCTGGAATGTATAAAAACTATATATTGTTTTATTTATAACTAGCTGTTACCCGCCCGCTTCGCTGGGTATTTCATGATGTTTTATAAATTTTTGTTGGTTATATATATGTATAAATTTTTGATATTTAAGTCCTGGCATTAAGAATTCGATTGTATTGAAAAATATACGCCCCTTACGTTCCTCAACGCCTCTTGGGAGTCGATTTTCACGAAACGCATTTTGTGGCGTATCTGTATTCTATGAGAGGAATCTGGTTACCAAAATTCAACAGTGTGCGTCTAATAGTTTAAAAATCGGAATAATTATTTATATCTCCCCTTAACCCCCTGCAACACCCCTTGGGAGTCATTTTTCCCAAAACCCATTTTGTAGCGGATATTTACTCCATGAAAGAAACATGTCTACCATTTTTCAAGCAGGTAGGTCAAGTAGTTTAAAAACGAAAATATTTATCTATTACGCCCTTAACCCCCTCCCTCCCCTCGCAACACCACTTGGGGGGTTACTTTCCCAAAAAACCATCTTGTATCTGATCTCTACTCTATGAAAGGAATCTATTTATCCAATTTAAAGACTGTGCGTCTAATAGTTTAAAAATGGAAATAATTATCTATAACGTCCACTAAGCCCCCGCAATGTCACTTGGGGGTCGATTTTCACCAAACTCATTTTGTAGCGGATCTCTACTCTATGAAAGAAATCTGCTTACCGAATTTCAAGATTGTACGTTGAGTAGTTTAAAAATGGAAACAATTACTTATAACGCCCCTCAACCCCCCGTAACGCCCCTTGCGTTTCGAATTTCACAAAACCCGTTCTTAGCTAATCTCTACTTCATGAAAGGAACATGTGTACCAAATTTCAAGTCTGTAAGTTGAACAGTTCCGGAGATATCGTGATTAGTCAGTCAGTGAGTCGCTTTTCTCCTTTATATATACAGATAATTATTTATATCTCCCCTTAACACCCCTTGGGGGTCAATTTTCCCAAAACCCATTTTGTAACGGATATTTACTCCATGAAAGAAACATGCCAACCAATTTTCAAGCTGGTAGGTCGAGTAGTTTAAAAACGAAAATATTTTTCTATCACGCCCCTTAATCCCCCGCAACGCCACTTGGGGAGGCATTTTCTCAAAACCCATCTTGTAGCTGATATCTACTGTATGAAAGGAATATATTTATCAAATATAAAGACTTTGCGTCTCATAGCTTAAAATGTTAATAATTATCTATAACGGCCCCTAAGCCCCCGCAACGCCACTTGGGGGTCAATTTTCACCGAACTCATTTTGTAGGGGATCTCTACTCTATGAAAGGAATCTGTTTACCTAAGTTCAAGATTGTACATCGAGTAGTTTAAAAATGGAAACAATTATTTATAACGCCCCTTAACCCCCCGTAACGCCTCTTACGATTCGAATTTGACAAAAAATCCGTTCTTAGCTGATCTCTACTCCATAAAAGGAACATAGGTTGAATAGTTCCTGATATATCGTGATTAGTCAGTCAGTGAGTGAGTCACTTATCGCCTTTATATATATATATATATAGATTTCTTTTAAACTTATTTTATTGCTAGTGTGCCGCCAAATTTTGAAATTGTTAAAAGTATACCACAACAACAAAAAAAAGGCTGAAAATCGCTGAATTAGATAAATATCGAAAAGTAAATTTAGTAAGCAGAAGAGCAAACACTATTTTTAGTTATATGTATTCAATTATGATAGAATTGTCATATTTTTTGTATTGAAGGAAATGTTTTGGCATGTTTAAAAATTTTGCGCTTCGAAAATTAAGTAATAATAAGTTGTTTATGTTTAATTAAATAATAACACCAAACATTAAAATAGAATCGCAAAAGCATGAACTAAAAACTAAATATCGCAAATGGGAAGTGCAAAGAAAATACGTGCGAACGTCAGACGTAATAAAGATTGAAATATGAAAAAGTGCATCCGAAACAGCCGATGCTCTACTTAACTGAACAGTGAGATAACTATCATAAAAAAAAATTATGGCACGTGTCAGCGTATTATCATGTGCGCGTAACACTATTATGTCTCATGAAAAGCATCGGTCGCCAGTAACCAAAACAACGACTTCATTAGCTCAGCTTGGCGTTCAATTTGGCGTTCATCTTGGCATTCAGTTTCACGTTCACCCGTATAGTTTCCGTTCCCGTAAGAATACGGGAATAAAATATAGCCTATGTTACTCCCCGTTAATGTAGCTTTCCATTAGTGAAAGAATTTTTAAAATCGCACCAGCCGTTTCCGAGATTAGCCGGAACAAACAGACAGACAGACAAAAATTTAAAAATTGATTTTTTTATATAAGTACCGTAAATACCTTTAAATGCATTTAGTAACAAACTGCTAATTTGAAATTACAAACAGACACTTCAATTTTATTTATTTATATAGATATAGATGTAAAAATGTAAAAATTTCCTAAGAGGGAAGTGAATAAGTGACGTTTTCAATCTAGGTCAGATTCTCCATCTTTTTTGTTGCGGTACACTTTTAACGATTTCAAAATTTGGTGGCAAACGAACAATAAAATAAGTTTAAAAGAATTTTACTTATCTTTAGTAAACTAAGTAAAATAGATTATGATAATAATTTTCAATGTTAGATAAAATAATATGAATGAGAAAGACAACCAAATGTTTATTGAATAATTAATTACAAATTAATTATAAGAATACACATTTAATGCGAAATTTGCGATTGGTGATTTTTGATAATTTTGCTTATATTTGGTCGTAAAAATTATAGTGTCACTCTCATTTCGTCAACTACATTTAAAAGTTGCGATCTTTTTTTTCATTTTTATATTTTTTAATGCAAAATCCGAATTCATGCAAATGAGATCTAGAATATTGTATCAATATTTTTGAAGTTTTTTGCCTATTATGAGATAATTGCTGGTAATTTTAATCCAAAATGAATAAATTGACTGTCTCGAATGTTTTAATATTAAATCTCGATTAATACAAAGGGAAATTATTTTTTCCTTTTCATTCACAGTTAATTCACATACAGATGTATCCGTACACAAGTGGATTACGAATCCAATCTCAAATGTATTTATATCCATTTATCCACGAAAGGATAAGTTAAATATACCACAAATACCCTTAGTCCATTTCTAAAAAATGGCCGAAAATGACTAAAGTTGGAAGTCACGGTAGTCGAGTGGTCAAGGCTGAGAATTTGTGGATTGCATTGTCAAGTCGTGGGTTCGAAAATTAGTGCCACTAAAAACCCGCCGTTTTGAGAGGCTGATGCACGCTGAATCTGTCGAGGTGCTAAGTCTTCCCGTTAGCGTAGTGTAGACGTTTTGGGGGGAGGGTTACGTGTTTGGTTGACGCCCTCGTCAATTGGCCATGGTTCAAAATTACGAGGTCCATTACCAACAACTTTCGTGTTGCTTCACTTTTTAAAGTGAACTAAAAAATAGCCATTGACGCGGTACTTTAGGCCCTTCTATCTGAGAAGAATTACGGTGATCTTTGGATTCTCCCCGACAGCCGTAATTCACTTCAACACTTTTACAAATGGCTTATTGTTGGCGCCAAAACCAGTGTCTCCATCTTCCACAAACTGAAACATATATCGCTGCACCATGATATTCATTTTCAGTGGATACCATCTCACGTCGAACTTTACGGCAATGAAATGGCGGACAAACTAGCAAAGGAGCGCTGTAATCTTCCAACTGTCTCCTCATCCGCCCTTACCTATCTAGAATTATACCCGTTAAAAAAATCTCAAAATTTGGTGGAGTGGAGGGTGCCTTCCACTCATCATTGGTATGCGGGTAATAGACCCGGACTGTGGCCCTAGCCCTCAAGTGTGACAGATGCTCCCAGACTACACTCTCTTGTCTTACTAGTGGTCACATCAAGTGTCTCTCATTCTCAGAGAACAAGAAAATCTCCATCTGTGCAAGGTGTCAAGATAACCAGGCTTCCCCCCAGCACATAATGCGTTGCTTGGATCTCACAAGCAAAGATATCTACACGGATCCCCTTCTTGTGCTGGATTTCTTGAGAGTCAACGATTTAATTGATTTTGTCTGACTTCGTCAAACCCTGGAGGATTAGCAACAACAACACATGTAAATTAAAATCACAAATCAAGTAGGATTACCACTGGTTTAATCATCCGGAATTGAAGTTGCGCCATTAGAACGATCTTCAAATGACCTTTTGTAAATTTGGAAAGGAAAAATTGTTGTTGAGAAACGCGTGTAATTATCCTAAACTGAGAAACTAATTAAAAAATTACATTTTTATTAAATATTCTTTGAAAATTGCGCGTTTTTGAATTCATCCATGAAAATTAAGGAAATGAATTCAATTAGAATTCTAATTTACAGTTTTTAAGACATTATTTTAATTACTTGTTTTTTAGTAATTTAATTGCTGAAATAATGAAAGATCAAAAACACATTAGCTAAATTTCCAATAATTTTAAAAATAACGCAGTGGTTAAGCAACTTTTATGACATAATTAACTGAATAATATTGTATTGCAAAAACAAACATTAAATTATGAATTGTAATTGTAAGAAATATAAAAAGAGAGAATTTCACCTCTCTAGCAACTAATCATTTTGCTAAATATGTTTCTAATATCAAAAATTTAGAATAAATTTTTTGTGAAGATCTTTCAAGCATTTTCACTCAATATACAAGCTAGTTCTAAGATATCTAAAAAGAAATGAAAAGGCAAGTAGAGGGGACCAAAATAAGTACGTTTAGTATAAAAATATAGGTGCGGAAATGCCGTGCTAAGATGGTAGAAGGTGAAGTTGAGATCGATTGGTGAAATCGCTTTGCTGTCTTTAATCACCATTCCGTTTCACAGATTTCGCGCAGAATGCATCGTTACACCAATTCAGAGCTTGCTGACATGCATTTCATGTATGGGACTGCAGATATAAATGGAGAAACTGCTGAAATGATATATTGAATTAGTCGAAGTGGACTTGTTCTTTGGCCACCACGTACCCCATTTTTTATCTGCTTGGCTTTCTTCTGGGTCACATTAAATGCATAATCTTCGAAAATCCCATTACATATGAACATCTGGTGATCATTCTAGGGTTTCTGATTTCCTGGTTTTTTTTCATTCCAAGGACTTTCCGGGAAATTTCGGAAACGTAATAGCCATTTCTGGAAATACATCAAAATTTCGAAAAATTTAAGAACAAGTTATTTATAATTGATATCGATAAAAAAAATTATATAAAATAAGGATACATATCAATTCCAAAATTTTTACTCAATTATACAAAATTGTGATTTGAGTATACATAAGTAATTTGTGCTTTTATCATTTAGCCCCTAGTTCTTAACTTTGTTATAAATAAACCTGCAGCAGAGAAAATCCTCTCAATTTCAGCTGATGTCTGAGAAATTGTTTTCAAAGCCTCTCGCAGTTTCATGTTTAAGGATCGATTTTCAATTATTTTTTAATCTATTCCTAATCAATTATTTTTCTAATATGATGTTGCTACTAAGAGATAAATATTAACAAGTGGGTACTTGACAAATTATTTACTGCTGGAGTTACGATCACGTAAGTTAAAAAATTTTTAATTCTTGTGTTTAAGAGTTTTTATTTGTGCCACTGATTTCTTGTGAATGAAATTTCTATATTTCTGTTACATGAAAATAATTAAATACTAATGTAAGAATATCACACAAAAGTTTAATTTAAAAAAATAAGAAATAAGAAAAGTTTCAAATTTTTTTTAAAATTCCTCCCCCTTCCAACAGTTTTGGAGTTTATTCACTTCTTCAAACTGTTGATTTGATTAAATCATTTGTAATGAAGCAAGTATCGGAAAATTGATTTAAATAAATTAAATAACAGTTTTAAGTTTAAGTACACTAACGTTGTACGTTATCAATGTAAATCAAGACATCAAAACTTCATCAAAATAGTCATGCTGGTAGACTACGAAATAATATTCCTTTAAAAACTAAATACTTCTAGTTAAAGAAGCGATGTTCGAAAGATACACAGGAACTGATCAGTATTTCATGTATTTACTATCCTACACCAAGCTACAAAAATTCTCTACCCAACTCTACGTTTCCCATATTACACTCTTACCCCACTCAAACGAACATTTCTCCCTCTAAGGAATTTAGGGGTGAATGATCGAAAAATTGCAATGATGCGGTCAGCTAAAATTTATATCAGAGGTCGAAATCTACACAGTCGAGTAAAAACTAGGTACCTCGGATTATTTCAGCTCCGTGTCGTTCCCGAGAATACAAAAAGTATGGAAATATTATGATCTCCCGGGAAAAAGAAATCCTACTTGTGATATCAACTGAGAAAGACAGGTTCTTTAGAAATTGTCCATCTTCTAATTCAGCATATTCGTAATTTTTTGTTTCCAAGAAAATTATGATTTTTTTCAGCAATTTGAAAAATTCTTTTAATACTTTATGACTCAAAAGCTATCCAACTCCTATATAATATGGTAGATTGGTTCCTTTCTACATCTTCCAGAAATGAAGAGGATTGATGATGATTAAGTCTATATGCTCGAATATAATTTAGAATTTTGGTAACAATTTTTAAAACATGCCCGATGTACAAAACTTTGAAGCACAGCATTGTTGGTAAATAATACAATAAAAATACTCAAAATTTTTGCTACCGTGCTGTTTGCATGTTTCTTTTAATCTTGCAACAACTGTGCTTTGGTAATACCGGTCATGGTAGGTGCGCCATCATTTGCAAGACAAACCACAACTTTTCCAAAGGTAACTTCTTTAAAACTTCCATAAATGCATCAAAAATACCAACTCAAGGGGTTGTATTATGCATATAGGAACGACTCCCAAAAGTTCTTCATTTTTTTTTTAATTAACGTCACATCCGCAAATAAAAATGGCCGGCTGAGTGATATTTCGAATATCTCTACTATCACCAATTGTAATCGATTAGGCTTGAAATGTTGATATTGTTGAATGATGCTGATCTCTCAAAGTCTCGGCTATTTCATCAACTCTGCTATAGCCGACAATATTTCGACTTAAACATAATTTTTTTTATTTGTTCCGGGCATAATACTTTCACCTTTTTTATTAAATACATTCAATAAATGGTTTCGATCTGTTTGCGATTAAATGTGATGTTATATAACTAACTTTTACAGCATCTCTCTCTCTCTCTCTCTCTCTGTATTGTCTTCAACAAATTTAGTAAATACACTTTGTTGTTTTTGAAGAGTTCATTTTAATTCCAACAATTTTTCTTCACGAAGTTTTGAAACATATTGATCATTTATATAATTTGTTTTATGATTCGTGTCATAGTGCTTTTTAAGATTATATTTCTTAGCAACTGAAATAGAGTTTTTACATTTCAAGCGTAATAATTTATTCTCGTTTTGGACACAAAAATATTTCAGTTCCCATTTTTTTTGAAAATTACGATGTTCCTCTTAAATTGATCTTTTCTTACTCATTGTAATTTATTAAATAACTTTTTAGATTATAATAAATTGAAACCAAAATCCACTTTCATTTGCAAACGATTGAGAAAACACTGTATAATGAATTTGCATTCCTTCCACCCTGTGACCCAGCTAGAGGTGTGGAAGGAACTAAATGATCATTCGACATGATGAATTCCAATTATTTCATTTATCACTATAATCAACTCAGACACAATCAAACACTTTAAACAAGATAATTCGAATCACTAATAAAGCAAGAGGAAGACGAGATTTGCATTGGGGAAAATATATTTAATCATGCAGCTCTACCTTTAATATTACTTTACAGAGTTTACGTATTTAATGACCGCACTAATAGTTTAACCTTCTAAACATCGACTTAATTCAAAACCACGGTACCTGAACTCTTGCAGTTTTCTATTTACTTTAAGTTGACTTTAACTCTTCCCGCTAGCTAATCTTATTCATTTTCTTGATATCCAAACTTCTGGCTTCTTACTGTGTTTACGTATTCGTTTCACTGCCAACTTACTTCGCTTCTAATCTATTCACAATTCACTAACTCCCAAACTCGCGAATAAAGAATATGTATTAAACTTAATTTGCATATCTCGTTTTCTGCCTTTCGGAGAAGATTGGTTGAAAATGCTGGCCCAAAAGAATTCCCTAGAGGGTTAGTGGAAGGACGCGTATAGATCCGTCACAACTGCACTTTGTTTTGATCGTCTTGTGACTGCCTCTGACACAACCCTTTTAGCCTCTCGCTGATTGAACACCCCAAAGACAGAAGAAGAAAGAAGAATATAAGTTGTGCACACGATAAATTGTAATGCCATGTGTTATAAGTCATAAGGATATTTACACTGTCCTTCTAATATGCTTCAATTTTAGAGTGGGTCTTTAATGGTGCCCACAGGAAGTGCGAGGCCACTGACCAAAAGTGACAGAGGGGATGAGAGCGGCATAGAAGAGGGAAATGACCTGTAACGTGGTGCAAACCCAACGGATTTTTTGTGTAATCGCATAATTGTGTCAGAAATACAGTTTATATACAGTCCACTGAGAAGCTGCTCTCTCTCTCTCTCTCTCTGCTGTGAATTTACTCTACTATAGAATAACTTCTAATAGCGAAAAATATGCATAAAAGCATTTAAGAATTTCATAAAAATTAATTTCGTATAGTAAAAATAAATGAATCATTTTAATAAAATATAAAAAATTAATTTTTTGCCTAAAGGCTATTTTTGTAATCAAACAGGATTTCATTTAAAACTAGAATAAGTAACAAATAAATATGCTTCAAATTAAAAAAAAAACTTTACCTCAAAAATGATCTTCAAAATGAAAAAACCTTAAAATTTTGATAGTTAATTTTTTTAAAAAATCACGGTGGGCCGCAATCTATGTATTGGCGGGCCGCGTGTTCGACACGCCTGGGCAAAGTGTGGAATGTGTTACTCTTGAAATTACTCTTCAACTAGGAGATGGAGTATTCATATAAGCGAGCAGTTATGTATACATATATCGTGATTAGCTTTTAATAATCACGATCTATATATATCTGCTTTATATTTTTGTCCTTAGTTCTATGTTGTGAATCTCTTGATTCGCCTATTTGATTATTTTGCATCTTGTTACATTTTGGGTTTTTCAAAAAAAAATCGCATTGAATCTGTAATTTTTTAAACACAGTACTAAAGTACCATTAAGTACTAACAACATAAAATAAAATTTAGAATTTCGGCAAGCTTCGCTAATATTAACAATATTGTGTGAATATTGAAGTGTTTTTCAAAAGGCTCTTTGTTACGAAAATCATTCAAGAGAAACTGCAAGATTTTTTTCTCAAATTACTAGATACCAAATAAAATCACAAGAAACTACCTTTTCATAGAGGTGTAACACTTACATTAAAAAGGAGAACGAGCATTATTTATAAGCATTGTAAAACCATTGACACAAAAATCACTTTTTTTTCTCTATTTTGATTTTCTAAATTGTAAGTCTATTATTAAATTATGAAAACTTTTAATCTTCCCCAATGCATACTGAATTTGAGCGCTCCTTTGTTTTAGGTTATACACTCATGTCCATAAATTAAGGATAATTCAGAATCACACAGAAATTGAACTCTAAAATAAAAATTTCACCTGTAGAATTATCACACATATCTTGAAGAAGAATATGCAAATTACAGGAAACCACCAGATGGCGCGGATAGTACGTCACAATGAGGAGAGTGTAAGAGAGGGGTATATAAGGAATGGTGGCAAAGAAGTAAAATTGCTCACAAGCGCTTTAAAAGCCTTTCAGTGCAATAACCGCATAGTTATGGCACAAAGGAAGTATTTGGATGATTTTTTACGTGGTAGAATTATTGGACGACTGGAATGTGGACGTACCCAGCTGGAAGTATTCGAGGAACTTTGAATCGCCCAGAGTGTCATATCCAGGCTTTGGCAACGATTCGAAGATGATGGTAATGTGAGTAGATGTTACAGCACAGGTCGCCCCCGAGTTACAACGCCAAATGAGGATCGGTATTTGGCAGTTACTGCCAAAAGAAAAAGACGGAGCACAGCATCAGACCTATCTCGTCAGCTCTCTTCAGCTATCGGTACGACAGTTTCAAGGCAGACCGTGTACAGACGCTTAGGGCACATTGGTCTATATGCTCGTAGGCCTGTCAGATGTGTTTCCCTTACCGTAACTCACTGTCGCCTGCGATTAACCAGGAGTAGAGAGCATACATTGTGGACACCGCAACAGTGGTCTTGTGTGATGTTTTCCGACGAGTCCAGGTTTAGTTTGCAGTCTGATTCTCGCCGGACTTTCATATGGAGAGCGCCAGGTACCCGTTACCACCAAGAGAACACCATTAAACGACACCGTTACGTTGGTGCAGGATGGCTCGTTTGGGGAGGAATTATTCTTGGTTTCAGAACTGACCTGCATGTTCAGAGTATAACGATGACAGGCCACAACTATCGGGATGTCATTCTGGAACAACATGTACGTTTGTTTCGGGGCGCCATGGGTGCTGAATTTCTGTTTATGGATGACAACGCCCGTCCTCGCAGTGCAAACATTGTAGACGAATGCCTTCAATCGGAGGATATCACCCGTATGGATTGGCCAGCATACTCACCGGACTTGAATCCAATAGAGCATGTGTGGGATATGCTTGGCCGACGAATTGCAGCCCGTCAACCCCATCCCACCTGTCTACCGGAACTTCGGAGGGCATTGCTTGATGAGTGGTGTAATATTCCCCAAGATCAGATTGATAATTTGATACTCAGCATGCGTAGACGCTGTAAGGCCTGTATTGCATCGTCCGGGAGACATACTCCGTATTAACCATCATACTAACCATGTTATACTGTTTTTTGTAAATAGGTTATTTTTTGAAATTTGCTCCAGGGAGTAAAAATCGCAATTTTTATTAATTATGTCAAACATATAGCATCTTTTTTGCTCTTTACCTTTTGTTTAATAAAAAGACTTTACAAATAAGTCAAATTTGTTTTGCTTCTGTCTCTTTCTTTGCCTGAACTTCATTATCCTTAATTTATGGACATGAGTGTATTAACCATATTAGATACCTTCGCAAAGTAATTTTCGCGAAAACTATTACTAAGACGCCTTTGTTAAGCATTGATTTACATGCGCCACCAGTGCCAATAAGCAAAAAAAAAAAAAAAAACCTTTTCTATTGCGATATTGCCGGATCTGACACGAATTTTGCTGTCAAATGAAAGATGTGTGTAAAGAGTAGACATTGCTGGACAATGAACCAACACTCTATGCATTGACATTCTAGTTTTCTTAAATTGTGTTAAGCTATTGAGAAACCGGAACTTATTTTGATTTTTCAATACAACTATTTAAAATTCAACATATTCATTCAACTTATTACAAGTTTTATTTTGAGAAACTCGAATTTTTTTTTCTTGATTAATAGAACTATATGCAACCTGCGGTCGCTCGCGTGCGATGCACGTGTTACACGCTTGCTAAGATCGGCCCTGAATATCATGTCCATAAAATAGCAAATTTTTAATGATAAAACGTTGAACAAAATGACTTGTGAGATAAAGTGATAACAGTATAAATTACCCTTCACAGATGGCAGCACAGTGTAACTTCTAGTAATTCGCATCACTTGAAAGCGCTTATTTTTTCCGGATCCACAGTTCTGTGTTCATAAATAAAGGTAATAAAAACAGCCCCTCCCCCAGAAAAAAAAACCTATTATACAATATTTTAATAGAAAAATTTATTTTCAATAAAATAATCCATAATAAATGGAAAGGGATAACTTCCTTATGGATGCATGTGTGAGACAAACGAAGCAAGAAACAACGCATAATATTCGTAAATATTATTCCTGCAAAAAGCGAAATGTGCAATTACGGTAAAGAAACAACAAACTAATGCTGAAGTTATATCGCCCTCAATGTTTTCCACACAAAATGCTAGTAATCTCTTACCAGAGACAATAATTAATATTTCTTGAATAATTGTAGTTTTAACAAGACAAATTGTAAAAAAAAAATTAAACATTAAAGAAACATATTAAATTAAAAAATTTCACACTAAAAACTGAAAAACAAAGATATACAATAAGAAGGAAAAAAATCATAAATTTAAAAGGAAAGACAAGTGTGGAGAAAAAACATAAATAAATATCAGAAACCGAGAAAAATTTGGTCTACCTATTTCTTTTAATTGTATGATAAATTTTCGTTGCAAAACTAAAACCTAGTGATTATTGAACTTTTTGGAATGTACTGAAGATTTCAAAAGTGCAGTACGCACCTTTATTGGCAATAGATACTTATGGGAGTTGGTGTTTCGTGTTGTATTAGCACCTTCTGCACTCATTGGTACGTAAACGTTTAAACAAAAGAATGTTGCACTTTTTTTTTTGTTATGAAATAGCTCATATTTCATTAGTTTCTTTTTAAACAAATGGGTGGAAAGTTAAGCTTTGTCACCTTCAAGACATCATTCCAATAATAGAGAAAGAAACTTTTTTTTTAAATGTATGTGCAAATGACATCTCTTTTGAAAATAGTTTTAAAAAATCATAGCTCATCAAATTGACCTTTAAAGTACTAATGTAGCATACTGAAGAAATTTGGGAAATCCTCCTCAAATCTTTATGACTACTGACAATATTCGACATATTGATATTTCGTTAATTACAAGTTTTTTTTATATCACATATAAAAACTCGTATCTATTTTGATATAACATATTTTTATTATTTATAAAAAAAATAAGATTAATTTTTTTATGGTTCTTATAGAGTTTTTTGATTGCTAAGGAATTTACTTCACCCCTTTTAACTGAGCAGTTTTTAAAAACTAATGAGAAAAACTAGAAAAATAATTGAATTATTGGCAGTGCACAGCACGTAATTTTGAACAATGACAAATGAAATATTACTTCATTTTTCCATTTCCATGTGCCCTCACACACGCTATGTGTGTGAGGGCACTGAATTCCTTCAGAATCAAGGTGTAGCTTTCATCATTTGTAAAAAATACACATTTATTTATATACATTGCTAGCCACACAAAATGCAATATCATGAAGGACCAGAGAAATCACAGCTAGATTTATTTGACAAATATGTTGTAGAAAGATAAAACGATTATAATTACAGCATTTTATGACCTGTGGATGATGACAAAATCAGTAGTTAGTGTAGCCACCATTAAGTTGTCTATAACCACTGCCACACACTTCGGCATAGAAGAGGATTTGGATATATCCTTGAGGTAAAGCAGTCCATACAGCTTCCACATATTGCCAAAGTTGATCTGGTGCAGCAGTGGGTGGTGTATCCCGGTACAGTCATTGTCAAGCATGGACCACACGCTTTTGATTGGCGATAGATCGGAAGAACAAGCAGGCCGAGGAAGCAATTCAAACTGGTGAATAATAAGGAACTCTCTTGAACATTGTGGGCCACGTGTGGTCGCGCATTATCCTGTTGGAACATGGATGATGGCAAGTGCTGAACGTATGGGAGGACCTCGGGCTTCAATACCTCAGAGATGTAGCTCTGGTTGTTCAGTGTATCGGCAATGTGTACTAGAGGGTAGCGGCAATGAAATCCAACACCACCCCAAAACATGATACCATGTGTAGGACCAGTGTGGCGATGCAAAAAGCAACAGTTCAACAGACTCTCACCACATTGTCTCCAAACTCGAATTCAATTATCGTGATGTTGCAGGCAGAAGCGGGATTCGTCAGTAAACACAATATAGTTCCATTCCGTTGTGTAAGTCCACCGTTCATCACACCATTGGTGGCGCAAACGTCTGTGGTTTCCAGTCAAAGGTAAACGAAGCAATTGACGCCTTGCAGACATTTCCACTCTGCCGCAAATAGCGTCAAATGGTACGAGTGGACATCGAATGATGCGTAGCAGACTTAATCTGTTGTGCTATGGTTCGTGATGTGGCTGCATGATCAACCACTGCCATGCACCCAATCCACCGATCGCCACGAACAGTGGTGCAACGAGGTGGGTGCGATAAGCCCCGTCTGTCCGTCGTTTCCTACTGCATCCAGCGATGACATAACCACATCGCAGCTGTTTGGGTTTCGTTTAACACGGTGACTGATTTCTCTGAGGGTCGAATTCAGAAACTTAATCAAAAGACGCTCGATGTCTTCCACGAGGTATAAGTAAACAGCTTTAAAAAAACATTTGCCGTACTTCAAACCGCCAATTTATTCTCCCCCTTATATAGCGAGTGGCACTACGGTCGCCCGTGATGTCCGTCTGCTTTATAATGCTAATGATTTGCATATTTCATCGTCGCCAACGCATGATGTAAATTTCACATGGTTTGCATGCTTTCTTCAGGATGTTTCATTTTTTGTGGCTAGCAGTGTATTTTAGATATTTTTATGCATTTTTTAATCAAAGGCTTTTTAACAATTGTTGTTATTTCATTTTGAGCATACAAAAAGGGGAATTTACGGGAAGAGGTTTGTTTTATTGATTGTTTATTAACGAAGAAACATGAAGACTGCAACCAAGTATTTTTGAACCACGGTCAAGTGATGAAAATGACTTCTAAACTGCAATCCCACTCTCCAAACCTCCACACCACGCCAACAGAAGGACTCTCAGATTCGACATATTTAACGTGCATCAACGCCTCAGCACGGTAGATCTTTGTCGGCACCAAGACTGAAACCACGACGCTACAGAAACACCACCGGCTATGAATTCGTAATCATGGCTTCTTGGCAACAGCGGCTACACGAAAAGTGGATAAAATTGCTCCCAAAAAAAATTATGTTAACGATTTTATCTCGCTTTTTATGCTAATTATTAATGCTGGACATCGAACTTAAAAATTAAAAGCCTGTTTCCGAATTTTTTTTTTGAGAACTGAATAATATGAAGGATTGCTTCGTTGATATTCCCTTCCCTTTCCTGAGTAGGCCAAAAATGGACATTTCATATAGTCCTTAACACTGTAGAATGTTGAACCTCTTTGTTTGTGTTGAAGTATTTGAAGATATTTATACAGTCGATTCTCGATAATACGAACCTCTTGCTAATTCGAAGTAGATGCTCAGCCCCTAGAAAAACTCTTGATATTTCGAACTAAACAATACGTTTTGGTATACTCAATATTTCGAAGTAAAATTTGTGGCTGGCCGGAATAGAATATATGATAATTCGAAGGGATCTTATAAAACTCTCGACAATTCAAACACTCGCTATCATGTAGAGTCCTGTAGTAAACAGGTTAGACCTTACATATTTTGCGTTGTGTTGTTTCTGCTTGTCTCCCCCCCCCCTGTAACGTAGTCCCTTTGATGGCCATCGGAGCTGACTCCGATAACTCTGACAGAAGCTAAAGTGTCACTGAATAAACTACATTTTACACTGAACACATTAACTACTCTGAATAAACTACGCAACTTTTTCCTTGAAAATCATGCTGACGATGACATTTTTCAAGCTTCATTTATTCTAGAAAAATCTATTGACAAAGTTAGATTAATTGCCATAAAAAAAAAAACAGATTTTTTCGTCAAAAAGAATTTTTTATGTACAGTGTATATTCTTTTAATAGTTTTTTTTTAAATACATAAATGTATTCTTTTAATACAGGGGACTTTTAACTTCTGTATAATATTTATACTGTATATATATATATAGTATGCACCTTTTTTAAAAGTACTTTAAAAAGTTTTATGCATATGTACAATTGTTGTTTTATTACATAGTTTTAAATTTAAATGTGTTAGAAAAAAAATTTCTCTTTATGTATTGTGGGAGTTTTTCCCTACCCTCTTGATAATTCGAACTCCTGACAGTTCGAAGTTTTCCATTGGTCAATTCAACTTCAAATTATCGAGAGTCGACTGTATATATATATATATATATATATATATATATATATATATATACTGCTGTTTGTAAAAATTGCAACACCATGAAGGTATAATCAGAATTAAAAGAGCTTTGCGGCAAATATCAATTATAGGATGTTACGTTTGTACAGTATGAAATGAGCTGCTACAACACTTCAAAACCGTGAGAATTGCATTATATACGGAAGTGCCATTTACATTTTGTGAATGAAAATACTTTCAAAAATATTGCCAGGACTGGTGGGAAAGTCTCCAATTAGACAGAGAAGCGTTTCTGTCCCAAAAGAATTTTTCGAAATTTGCTTGGTACATACGTGTCTAGTTAGGCGCGAAAGAGTTAAATTATAATTTATAACAAGAAAATTCTTATACATTCTTTCTAAATAATTTATTTTACACTTTTTTTTTTTTTTTGAGCTTGGTGAATTTTTCTAGTTTGGGAAATGTACATTGCTGGCCACACAAAATGCAACACCCTGAAGGAAGCATGCAAACCATGTGAAATTTACATCATGCGTTGGTGGCGATGAAATATGCAAATCATTAGCATTCCAGCACAGACTCACATAGCGAGCGGCCGTAGCGTCACCAGCAAGCGCTATATAACGGGAAAACAAATTAATAATTCAAAATACGGCAATTTTTTTTTTTTTTTTTTTTGCTTAAACTTTTTACATATGCCTTGTGGAAGACAATAAGCGTCTTTTGACTTAGTTTCTGAATTCAACCGTGAAAAAATAGCCTATACGGATTGCAGTTTATCCTTCAGAGAAATCGGTCAGCGTGTTGGACGAAACCAAGCTACTGTGATGCGGATGTGTCATCGCTGGCTGCAGGAGCAAACGACAGAGAGACAGGGCCAATTCAACCCACCTCGTTGCACCACTGCCCGTGACGACAGGTGGATTTTGCTCATGCCAGTGATGGATCACGCAACCACATCACGAACCATAGCACAACAGATTCAGTCTGTTACGCATCAATCGGTGTCCGCTCATTGCCGTTTGCAGCAGAGTGGAATGTCCGCAAGGCATCCATTGCTTCGTTTACCCTTGACTGGAAACCACAAAGCGTTTGCGCCGCCAATGGTGCAATGAACGACGGACATGGACAACGGAAGAGAATGACATTGTGTTTACAGACGAATCCCGCTTCTGCCTGCAACATCACGATGGTCGGATTCGAGTTTGGAGACACCGTGGTGAGAGTCTGTTGAACTGTTACATTATACATCGCCACACTGGTCCTGCACCCAGTATCATGGTTTGGGGTGGTATTGGATTTCACTGCCGCACCCCTCTAGTACGCATTGCTGGTACACTGAACAGCCAGAGCTACATCTCTGAGGAGTTGGAGCCCGTTGTCCTCCCATACATTCAGCGCTTGCTATCAGCCCCATGTTCTAATACGATAATGCGCAACACACGTGGTACGCAATGTTCAAGAGTTCTTTATTACCCCTCGGTTTGAATTACTTCCTTGGCCTACTTGTTCTCCCGACCTTTTGTCAATCGAAAAAGCACGTGGTTCATGCTTGCACAACGACTGGCCCGGGATACACCACCCGCTGTTACACCAGATCAATTTTGGCAATATGTGAAGCTGCATGGACTGCTGTACCTCAAGGATACACCCAAAGCTTCTTTGATTCTATGCCGAGGTGTGGAAGTGGTTATAACCAACAATGGGGGCCACAGTAAGTACTGAATTTGTCATCATCCACACGTCATAAGATGCTGTAATTTTAATCGTTTGATCTTTGTACAACATGTTATCTGCCAAATAAATTTCGCTGTGATTAATATAACTCTCTCGCTCTCTCTCTCTCTGGTCTTTAAGAATCACCAAGTTCCTCATAAAATTAAGTTCAAGTAATTTTCCCAAGCTTTTTCTGCCATTTCGTTTGACATGAAAATCTGATGGCGCTTATTTATTTTTCACTCATTGATGGTTTGCTGGAGACAGACATCTTATTCTGGCAAGAAAAATTAGCATACGTTTTCGGTCGCCTAGATACGAGTATCAATACTTTCATTTGCTTGCACACGAAAATATAGGGTCGGATATCTTTATGTATCGATTTTTTAAAAGTAATTCAATGAAGAAAATGGACTTATAACAGATTATCCATATTTGCTAATGGAGTAAGGAAGACTCAGATTATTTATCGTTCGTTAGATTTTGTTTATTTCCTAACTATAAGGAATTAAGCAAAGCCGTAATTAATTTCTCTTTATTAAAACAAAAATTCTTAGATTTCTTCAGGTAAATAGGATACAGCTTTAATTCGAGTAATTACACATTTTTAATTAGAGTAAACCAAAACATTTTAAATATTTTGAATTTCGCTTTTAAATGATTGTATCAAAATTACGTTCAAGGATATAAAAACTTAGTACTGGCATAGTAAAATTTAAATATTAATAGTAGAATACAATTATATAAATATGAGACAGTGACAAGAATGAAAAATAATAAAAGTGAATTAAGGGATTCTTTATTAATGTCGCATTTCAAAGCTATATTAGGGTTATTGGCGGTGGGCCTCAAAATTTTGAACAATGGTTAATTGTTGACATCTGAACTGATACCCATTCTGCAAACACTCTCACATTATACCAGCGAGAGGATTTTTAGTTTCGGTAGATTAATATTCTAAATAGCCGTCGAATCACGTGTTCTTTCGTCAGGTTGATGGAAGGGGAAGAGCGATTGGATACCTTTGACCGCCACCAGGGTGTTCTCCTTATCAAAATTGGGTGGAACCTAGCAAAATCGTATTGTCACCTGCACTGTGCTCAAAGCTTAGGTTAATTGACAGGTGTAAAAATCTAGCCCCTAGCCACGATGAATTTCGGGGATCTTGATCTGATGTTACTGTCGATCAGGTGGCATAAATAACAACAACATATTAATAATTCATTTTATACGTTTCTTAAATTCTAAGTATATTCAATATTTTCTTTCTATCTTAGATTTGCACATATTATAAATTCTTGTAGTGAGATTATTAGTACTAGTGTTTTTAAGAGATGCAGTTTGTCCATAATCCTAAAATACTTTTCATTCGGCATTTTCTTTGTGGTGAAGGCAGGAATTTAGAATCTTGAAATTATTCGATGCTGAACAGGGATTTTAAAAAAAAATGTTCAATTTGTTGCTTGAGAAGAAATGAAAATAGAAAGATAATCCAAAATAGCAGATATTATCTCTGTCCCCATTGCAATGTAAGACTTAGTGTTACACCATGCCTTATATTGTGAGTGCATATATATATATATGTGTATAGGTATATATATATATATACACACACACACAATCCTGAACCGTTTGAAAAAGAGTAAGTCGGAGAGAAATTCTTTTAATATATATGAAGCATTCTTCAAAGTGAACTTATAAAAATCAAACATTTAGCTTTTGTGCTTTACAATTATAAAATAAAAAATAGGGTGAAAACTATAAAATTGAGAATTAAAATAAAACTGTTCCATCTTCGCAATCAGTTAAGTATTATGCTTAGTTATATGCAATAAAAAACGTGCCTTTTTCGGAACATTTTGGGCAAAAAATTGGCTGCTTCAGGGGTTAAATGAGTTTTATAAATCTTTTTACTTGTTTGTAACGGCACAAATAATTCCTATAAACAGGAGTCGGTAACCTATAGCTCGTGTGCCAGATGCGGCACTCGAAGCAATTCTCAGTGGCACGCCACCACTCTACAACCCCTCAGGGGGCTCACCTTCTTTAGGTGAGTACGGGTGTCACAATTCCGAGGTGCCCTAGTGATCTTTTCCTTTTCCCACGGGATTTACTATCTTTGGTAAACATGGGCTTCACGAACCCGGGGTACCCTAGTGATCCTTCTCTATTTTCGACCCTCTTTCTTGTCATTCAATTCATTCTTTCTTTCTCTTCCCGTCTAGACCACAGATATTAAAACAAATGTTTGGCGCAGTATAGCCGAAATCGGCTCTTGCGCCAATAAACTCCAAAATCAAATCAAATCAAATCACCTCTCTACAAAATAATAAGATAAGGTTAAATCGCTGTCTCTCCTTTCAACGCGTTTCGCGCATTTTTATATTAAGGTTATTTCTTACCTTCAGTTCTCTGCCATTGTTGGCGCCAGTTGGCGAGAATTCCTTGTATAGATTTTGCTCCGAGCCAACTGTTGTAACCTTGTATTCAGTTCGAAAAGTATAGCGATCTCATATGGTTGGGATCCGTTTCACTCATTAAAAATTTTGTTAAATTTACAGTTCATTTATTATTATATCGGCAACATTGGTCTGCTCGCGGAATTGTCGAACCTTAGAAAAATTAGTACTTGTAAAACCTTTAGAGTAATTATAGAGCAATATATATATATATATGTCCAAAGAAATATTAGTTGTGTTGAACCGCAACGTGGATCAGTTAAAGCTCAGCTGACACGCATAAAAGACTTCATTAACAATCCGGACGAAAAGGATAAAATAAAGTTAGAATCGAAAATGGATACCTTGAAAAGCCTAAGAATCAAATTAAGTGATATTCGGAATGAATATTATGAAGTAATGACAAATGATAGTGACTTGGAACCCCTTGAATTAGAAATCCTGGATTTGGCAGACGATTGCGAAGATATCCAGGTAAGAATTAAAAATATTATTTCAAAAATTGATTTGAAGAATAATGATGTTACATCTCATGGAAATAGTTTTAATAATATTAAATTGCCAAGATTTAATGGTTCTTACCATGATTGGTTTAATTTTAAAGAACAATTTATTTCTTTAATTGATTCGAACAATAGTTTAACATATTCTCAAAAATTATATTACTTAAAATCTACACTTACTGGAATAGCTAAGGTGTTATAACAATTGATGAATCATATACTTCATTATTTGAATGTTTGAAAAAGAGGTTTGAGAATAAGAAATTGATTATAAATAGTCATTTTAGTGAAATATTATCATTGGAAAAATTTACTCACGAATCAGCTAAAAATTTAAGAACTTTAATAGATTGTTGCCAAAAACATTTAAGAGGTTTAAAAATGGTAGGATTAGAACTAAACGAATTCTCCGAAGTGCTATTGATAAATTTAATTTTAAGAAAATTAGATAAGGAAACAAGGAAAAATTATGAGCTCAACTTAGCCTCTACCGAACTGCCTAAATCGGACGATTTTATGGAATTTTTTGTTAAAACGCTGTTTAATACTAGAAAACATCCAAACAAATAATGCAATAATTGTTCCATCGGAACGAAGTTATAAAACGAAATCTTTTCTAGCTACATTGGATCCAGTAAACTGTGTAATTTGTAAACAACAGCCTCACCCAGTATTTAGACGTAAAAAATTTAATGATTTAAGTGTTTATGAAAGGTTTAATTCGGTGAAAAAGAACAATCTTTGTATAAATTGTTTTAGTTCTTCTCATAGAGTAGCTCTATGCAAAAGTTCGCGGAATTGTCACAATTGCTCTAAGCGGCACAATTCACTTTTGTGTAGAAATTTTGTGAGAAAGTTCGATAGCCAAAGGAGTCAAATTAGCGAAACTTTGACAACTCTGGAACCAAAAAACACCACAACACTAAATGTAAACAGCGAATGTTTCAAGCCGAAACAAACTATCCCCTATGTTGAATCATTTGACAACGAAGGGGAGGAATTCGTAGGACATGCTAAGGGTCATTCAACTGGGGTGTTGTCCACCGCAATAGTTTACTGTCAAAACAACCGCGGGGAACTCTTTCCTCTCCGGACGCTTCTTGATTGTGGGAGTATGTGTAATTTTATATTACAGGATGCCGCCTTATTTCTGGGATTGCAAAGTGAACGAGTAAATACCTCTATTTGCAGTATTAACGGGACTTCGCAAATTATAAAAACCAAAGTGTCTGCCGTGGTTTCGAATAAAAATAGACAGTTTCACAAATTAATGGAATTTCTTGTTGTTCCAAAAATTACGGGTTTGACTCCAACAAATAAATTAGATATTAGTGGGATAAAAATTCCTGAGTATATAAAGTTATCGGACGAGAATTTCTATTCACCTGGAAGAATCGATTTGCATTTATCAAATCAGATTTTCTTTGAAATTCTAAATCATGGGGAAATAAAACTAGCAGAAGGGAAGTTGATATTACAAGATACAGTATTAGGTTACGTAGCTAGTGGCGTCATGTCACATAATTACCCTAACAAGAGCTATTGTGGACTAGTTACTGATGTAAATGAGCTCAATAATAGTATCAAACGCTTTTGGGAAATTGAAAATTGTCCTGATTTCGAAATTCCTACAATGAGTAGAGAAGAAAAATTATGTGAAGAATACTTTACGAGTACTTATATTAGGGATGAAACTGGTCGTTTTATGGTGAAAATGCCTTTGTCATAGGATCCAAGTTGCTTGGGAGATTCGAAATTAACGGCATTACGTAGACTTAACTCCTTGTGGAGAAGATTAGTTGAAGATCCAAAAATATTGGAATTATATAGAAATTTTATACATGAATATTTAGAAATGGGACACATGGAAGAAGTAGTAGAAGATATAATGATCTGATGTTGTGTATTATCTCCCTCATCATGGTGTGTACCGCCACGAAAGGAAAACAACTCCCTTACGTGTAGTTTTTAATGCATCCTCAGCTACTACTTCAGGGGAATCGCTAAATTCTTTACAATTGAATGGTGGTGTAATACAAAGGGACCTCTTTTCAATTTTATTAAACTTTAGAGCTCACAAATTTGCGGTAACAGCAGATATTAAAAAAATGTTTAGAATGATTTTGATAGACGAATCCCAGCGGGATTTATTACGCATTCTTTGGAAAGATAAAATTGACAGTCCTGTGAAGATTTTCAGATTAACTACGGTTACTTACTGCACCAAGAGTGCACCATACCTTGCGACAAGATCTTTGAAACAGCTTGCCGTAGATGACGGTAACAAATATCCATTAGCTGCCGATGTTATAATGTCTGATGTCTATATGGATGATCTTCTTACTGGAGCAGATGATTTAGAATCTGGAAGAAAACTCCAAGAACAACTAGTGTCACTATTAAAGGGTGCTGGAATGGAACTTCACAAGTGGTCAGCTAGTAATCTATTGCTATTACCTGACTCAATGTGTCAAGATAAAGACCTTTCTTATTCTTCTTCAACCGAGACCAAGACCCTAGGACTCTTGTGGAAGCCACATCAAGACTCATTTGGTTTCAAGATTTCTCCCATGACTTCAAACTGTGACAGTCTCATAGTCACAAAGAAATCAGTAATTTCTTCAATTGCAAGGATATTCGATCCTCTTGGACTGATTGGACCTGTAATAACAAGGGCCAAAATCTTCCTCCAGTCTTTGTGGCAGTTGAAACGATTGGAATTATCCGTTGCCTTCGAACTTAGTTTCCTATTGGAAGTCCTACATAGATGCTTTGGAGTTCATAAACTGTCTCAACATTCCACGTTATTGTCTACAAGATAAGTCAATCAGAACAGAGTTGCATGGCTTCTCTGACTCGTCTGAAAAGGCTTACGGTGCTGCACTTTACCTACGATGCATTGATTCAAGTGGACAAATTTCTGTTAGGCTCCTTTGCTCCAAATCAAAGGTAGCCCCACTGAAAAGTATTACTATACCACGATTGGAACTTTGTGGTGCATTACTTTTATCAAAGCTTCTTAAAAGAACCCTTCATGCCTTTAAAATCAATATCAGTCAAATTTATCTTTGGACTGATTCCAGTATTGTGCTGGCATGGATCAAAAAAAGCCCCTTTCTCAACTAAAAACCTTCGTAAGAAACCGGGTTAACATAATGCAGAAGCTCACAGAAAGTGATTTTTGGAAACATGTGAATTCCGAAAATAACCCTGCTGACATCCTTTCAAGAGGCATTAGTCCAGATAAAATTCAACATTGTGGACTTTGGTCCACCTTTCTTGCATCAGTATAAAGAACTGGAACCTTACGACACTACTGACGTGGAAAGGAGATTATCTTTTCCTACAAGAATTGAAGGAAACTTCGGACATTCCTCTATGTGCCTTATTAAGTACCTTTGAACCTCTGGATATAATTAGTAATTGCTCATCATTTACTAATACTGATTACTACTCATTTACTTTACTTATTACCCTCAGAGAATTCAGATACTTTAAAATGGCATTTGGCACGCATTTTAAAATTGCACCCTGGTAAGGATAATTTAGTCAGAGTAGTGACTTTAAAGGATAAACAAGGAATTTATAAAAGACCAGTCACTAAAATTGCTAATTTACCATATGTCAATTGATTTTGCCATCAGAATTGTATTTATAAATATTATTGTATCTTTATTGAATTGTATATAATTGTTGTCATGTATTCTTACTATATTATTGTAACTTTTATTGTAATAATTGTATAATGTAAACTTTGTTGAATGCCTTCGCCATTGCACGATGTTGGCGAGAATTCCTTGTATAGATTTTGCTCCGAGCCAACTGTTGTAACCTTGTATTCAGTTCGAAAAGTATAGCGATCCCATATGGTTGAGATCCGTTTCGGTCATTAAAAATTTTGTTAAATTTACAGTCCATTTATTATTATAATCGGCAACAGCCATAAAACGATTCTGCTGAATCAGCTTGCATGTAGTTTGTGTGCTTTATGTAAAAGAAAACATCTTTGGTGTCTAAATGTTATTCAATATTAGTGTTAAATATTAGTTCAATGCAAATCAAAATTATTGTGTAATACTTGAACAATGAATTATCATTCATTACTGCACAGTGAATAAAAAAGAAAGTAGTTCGTACTTTACCCACCAAAAGCTTGGGCATCGACGAAAGAAAAAAAAAACAAATGTCTTTGGTATAAATGAAAATTTTGCTCAACAAACGTTTTGCAGCGGAAATATAAAAAACAAAAATTGTTATTCTATGAACATATTTAATTTCGATTGAAAAAACATTCGGTGAAAATACCGCTCGTGAGATAGTTAGGTACGGGATGGGAATCTAATTTTATAAAGCAAATGCCCTTTTTAAAATAGAATAATAAGAGCAACTACAATTTTTTCAGGGATGTGTGTGTTTAAGAAGTCATAATTTTTTTATTTTATACTTTTGGTGCGAATCAAGCTAGTAGAAATATATTTAGATCGCAATTCAATTTTTTTTTTCATATTCTCGATTAGTCGTGCCAATATAGGAATATTGAGTATGATTTCAATCGAAAGTTGAATATAGTTTGATGCACGTCGTTTTTTTTAGGTTACTTTTAACTTTGTCACGTTGTGTGTGTGTTAGTTTTATTGTGAAAACATATATATTTTTTTTTTGTTTAATACGTTACATATTGAATTAAATGGTGAGTAAAAAAAAAACCTTGATGTTCGCGGTTCTTGGACGAACGAATTTGGATTCGAACAAGAAAAAGATCGGGCTGTATGTATGCCATGTCAGGAAAATGTTGTATATCGTATGTCAAGTATACAAGGACATTTTTAAACGAAACACCAGGGGTCACATTTAAGAATTCTAATGAGAAATGTGAAGTTTTAGAAAGAGCTGTTTCTAGGTGTAAAAAGAAAATTACATTTTTATGTGAAACAATTTCCACTTTTGGTTTCACATATGTATGAGAACAAATTTTTTCTCTTGAAATCTATCTTGAGTCCACTAAGAAATTGTTTAACTGCTGAACATTCAGAATTTTGTGTCAAATTAAAAGTCACAATTCATACCTAATATTGCGACATTAAGTAGAGCTCTGCAAGGTCCACAGGTTAGCATTAAAATATTAATTTTTTATTTAACTATGTTGCACATGAGCACTTATATTTTAAGCTGTTTATTTCTAATTTTAAAAATGCATTATACATGCACAATTTTAAATTTGATTTATATTGAAGAATATAGTTATATATTTTATGTGTTAACTCCTTATTTTTATAAAAATTCTTAAAATATACATATTTACGTGTGCAGTCTTAATTTTTTTTTTATTTATGTTGAAGGAATACTTATATTTTATACTTATTTTTATGTCGATAAATATCTTTAAATGATGCCTAATTAAAGAATAATAAAACTCTAAATCTGTATTTTTCACCTCTATTTCCTAACTCTGCATGTATTGTCGACGGAATCATTTCAAATATTTCCTATTGCATGACACGCTGAATCATATTGGTAGGTTGGTTTGGCACGGCACAGCTAAAATGTTGCCGACCCTTGATCTAGAACGTGCGACTCACCAAGAGCTAGAACTTAAGAGTGCCTCCGATTCTACATCTTCACGCGCACAAAGTAAGTGAATATTAACGTTGCACTGTTCAGTCACACGAGAGCTTTTTGGCGACGAACCTCGTAATTTTGAACCATGGTCAAGTGACGAGGACGACACCTGAGCTGGCACCCGCCTCTCCTAACAACCTCACCACACCAATGGAAAGACATTGGAGCTCTCGACAGATTTAACGTGCATCGCTCCCCTACACGGCGGGTCTTCAGTGGTACTAGGCTCGAACTCGTGACACGCCAGCCACGAGTCCGTTACCTTTACCACTAAACTACCGCGGCTACATCTTCACACACACAAATACGTTTCTGGCTTTCTTTCCCACTCCTTTTCCTTCGAGTCAAAATCTCCAACTTTGAACTATCCAAGCCAATACTATCATCAACTTCTCACCCCCAGTGGAAACAAAAAAGTACAGCTTCCCGCAAATTGCGTTTTGTTAGCAGAAAAGTGGATAAATTTGGGTTTCAAAAAATAGATGCATCGTTTGCTCTTCGACAAAATAAAATTACACAAAATTAACACCCAATGACGTAGCATTAATACTAGCAACGACCTCTCTTGTAAATCCTTTAAAACTCATAGGGGTACCCCCAATATTACAAACCATAACTGAACAATGGAAATAAGCAAAAGAAAAGATCGGACGCATTTAACTATGATCAGAAGTGCACACAGGAATTTTTCAAGGGGGGTCCAAGGTCGAAAGTCTACTGTTCTCGAACCATGCTTCAATACGCCACTCAACATATTCTTTTAATTTTGTCGATTTTCGGGAACAAAAAAAAAAGAGTAAAAAATTATTTAATAAATGAATTATTAGAATTATTAAAATGAACTATTTAAAACAACTAAATTTTTACGTACTATATACATAGAATTATAATCAATCGGAATAAAATCAAGGGATTTGAGGGGGGGTCCTGACCTCCATGACTTCCCCCTTGTGTGCGCCACTGACTATGATAACTGTATAACGTGAAAATAGTAATACATACGCTGAAATTGCAAGGCTAAAAGGTGAAAACATGATTACTGCCGGAGAAAAAAATTTAAAAAATTTTATTTTAATTTTGTTAACATATTACCTCATGCTGTACAGGAAGAAACAAGAGACAACCCTTAAGTAAACGTGTGGTGCGGTTTACTGCATAATCGAACTTTCGGGCATTTTTTTCTTTTCCGAAGAGACTGTCCACTCTGACAGGAACCTTGATATGCTCGAAATTTTAGCATTATCTCAAGTAGAGGACTAGAGAAGTTTGGAAGTGCAAAAGGTTTTACATGAAAAGTTCACCAGGCCGTGGATGGGAAGAGGTCCAATACCGTGACCTAAGAGCTTAGCAGACATAACACCTATGAACTTATGGGGATAAGTGAAAAACATTGTTTACCAATCTCCAATTCGTGACACTGATAACAGAAAGGTCGAATTAAGCCGCCATTCAGAGCGTTGATTCTGCAATGCTTCCTATAACATGGCTAGAAATCTCGTAGACTTGATGTGTACGAGCGACTAATGGTGCGCACATTAAAATCGTGCAATAAAACATTGCAAAAAAAAAAAATTATATATGAAAACCGTAAGTGAATAAATATATTTTAGTTTCTTTATTGTAATTAATATTTAAGAGTGTACCCATACTTTTCGGGAGAGAGAGAGGGTTATATATTAATGCAGCAATATAAAGCTGTACGAGGGCTATTGGCAACAGACCTTATAACTTTGAACCATGGTCAAGTGACGAGGGCGACAACTGAGCCGGAACCCCCCCCCCTCTTGACTTCCACACCACACAAACGGGAGGACATTTGAACCTTGACATATTTAACATACATCGGCGCCCTCTACACGGCAGGTCTTCAGCGGCATTACGATCGCATTCACGGCACGTCAGTCACGAGTCCATGAATTTGGCTACTAGACTACCACGATCACAGCATACTTTTCGGACACTCGATACATAAAAGAGCATTATATGAAACAGTTCATTTATTATAAACAAGTAAAGTAGAAAAAAAAATCCAAAAACGTACCCACAATTTCGATTGTCACAGAAAACATCTTATGTAAAACTAATATTGATGCACTCTTGCAACCCTAAGGCTGTCCCGAAATTCGAATAATATTTTTCAGGTAGTGTATCTTCATAGAGTTGCATAGTGAGAATCGTATTAATAAAAAACCAATTTTGCTATTTTTAATAGCACTATTGGAATACCTAAATTGTAAATATTAATCGATGTGAAATGCTTTAAGTGCAATCCCCATTTTATCTTCAATACTGTGGTTTTCTTTATCTCTCTTTTAAGATTGACAAGGTCAATTTCTGTAATACTAAGATGTGTTGTTCATTTCTGACTATATAGAATAAATTAGTTATAATGAAATAAAAACTAGGACAACACTTTCAAAAAATTTATTACATGCTTACAATTAATTATTTATAAGAGTACAATCAAAAAATAAAAAATGGTTTTAATTTATTTTTTTAGAAATATTTTTTATTGGAAATAAATATTTTAAAGGAATTCCATCATAATCAATTAAAAAAAGCATACATAAAATAAATACTAATTTATAACACAATGCTAAAAAAAATGTCTTGTAATTTTATAATTAAATAAAAAGCAATGCACAAAAAATATCAACTTGAGACTTTGCTCTAATTACATAATATGTATAACCTATTTAGTTCACTTCAAGATCATGCAATGTAGAGAAGAAATCTATGATTATAAAAACTGCAATACGTTTGAAATTATCATAAACAAATCACTAGTTACCATATAAATGCAAATCTTGTACTTTTAGTATACAAAAAGGGGAATTCGCATGAACTTAATGTAAATGCAGAAATAATCAATATTAACTAACATTAATAACACACATTTTATAAGTGATGAACAAGCTTTATAAAAATTAGATAATTGGTGTGGGGGGGGGGGTAAACCTAGTTGCAAACATTAATATTACAACATCAAAAAAATGTTTACTTAAAAATAAATATTAAAGTTATTGTATCAGACATAGATTCAGAGTAAAAACTATACCTAAAGACTTCTATTAAGAATTCAAGAAAATAAATTTTAAAATAAATAAGTTGAAACATGTATAACTAAAATCACAGTACAATAAGTTATACATTAAAATAACTAACAAATACAAACAGTACAAATAAGACCTCAAAACGATCAGGAGAATATTTCCCACAAAGTGAAAAAAAAATTTTTTCAAGGAAATGTTTTTAACATAATTATAGTCTTTAAAAATAATTGAAAGACATAACAATTTGAATGCAATGTGACAATAAACTTAACTTAATAAAGTACTATTGAGGTACATAATAAAACACCTTATGAATTTGATCTGGAAATTAATACATTAATAGGTAATGGTTAAGACAGAAAATATTGAAAGTTAAAACTCTCATCCAAGATCAAATATATATATATATATATATATATATGTACATATTTATTATAATTAAATTAATTTGAAAGCTTGGTGCCAAACGACTAATTCCTAAAAATTATGCATTGTACGCTAAAACATATATTAAAAATTTTAAAACACAAAAAAAAAATGAATCAAATTTAGTCTATTCACCTTTTTCAGAACAATTCAAATGATCCACATAATAAATCTAAATTCCATTTACCTCCAAAGGAAAAACAAATTAAAAAATTAGCCAAAAGATTTATACTTTCTTGCATACACAGATATAAGCACTAAATAAAAATCAACATTAGAAATAAGAAAAAAAGAGAGAAATATGTAGAATACATTTTTGAACATCTAAACAAATCTACAAAACATCTACACATTATTGAGAGATGAATGAAAAAAGAAAAATACACAGAATAACTCCTGAACATGCTAATTCCATTATAGGCCATCAACAAATAAACTGTAGTAGATTAAATGAAATGCTGTATTTAAAAAAAAACCACATACATTTGAAATAAACAAAAGATATAATAACTACATTATTTAGGTGGCCAAAACGCCATAATTGCATTCAAAATCACGACAAATGTCGAATTTTCTTTACGTAGACGACGCCACATAAATTCGCATAAGTATGAATCTAAAAGATTGTGTGCAGATCCACAATGTTTTTTGCTTTGCCATTTTGCTAAACTCGATAGTTTTTTAGGTACTTGCATATTAGACCGTATCTTCGGAAACACTGATGGCATTCTCTTCCAGAGAAAATAGATCCCGAATTTTAGCCATTTTTTCACAACAAAATACGAAAAGTATAATGTTACGATGTATATAATGTAATGTTTTTATTATTTTCCAGCATGCTTGAACAAAATTATTGTATCTAGACATTCTAAGGAATGGTAGTAGTGGCTGCATATCGAGGCATTATAGGATTAGACGAAATTGGCCGACAATATAATACGTAAGTACCCAAAATTTAGCACCAAGATCATAAAAGCATCTAGAACCAAATGGTTCAGACATATTTTCCAGAAAAATTCTAATTCACCAAGAAGAGGTGATTCTTCTTGCATACCTACAAATCCAGAACTGTAGGACACAAAACCATTACATAGATGGTTAATGACCAAAATGCATTTGGTTCACCTTAGAAATTGAAAAACATTGTGACAAGATGGTTTGCAAAGATTAATATACAACAAACACATACAGCATAATATAATGTAGAAAAAGGTTCACACCATCAAAGGTAAATCTACAACTCTAGAAGTTTAACTAATTTTTTTTAATTACACAAAACTAACTTTAATAAATTTGTTAAATATGACTTACTAAAACATTATTTTTATATAATCAATTTCCCTATTGCCATCACAAGTATTCTTCAGACAGCTCAACAATATCAAACACTAAAAGTAAAATTTCCTTTTACTAGTCAATGTTAATAAAATAAATATCTATTCAACAAATGAAAAGCTTATAAATAGACACATAGGTTTCCATTCCCTTTTATCTAAAAAGAAATTGCTAGTCAACTAAAAGCAAAAATAAGTTTCAAATCTAACAAAGTTTTAAAATATAATTCTTCCTCTTTTTTTTCAAATAACTTTTTTCTTTGCATCTTTCTATGCTTAAGAAATTGATAACTTAAACAAATATCCAGCATCCCTTTAAAAACACTCTTAAAATTTCAATCTACCATGAAATGATCTATAACATATTGAACAATATAATATACCACACATAAACATAATGGCTGCAAATATCATACATCATGCTTCAAAAATAAGAAAGAAAATTTCTCTCTATATTTCTATAATGTTGACAATGCAAATATATTTTAGATATTATATATTTATTTATATATATATATAAGATATAATTTTTTTTAACCAACATAATATTATAAATATAATATAATCATTCTGTACTAATAAAATATATGTGATATAACAACAAAAATAGGATTTAAAAAAGTTTACTTATAAATAGTTTAAATAAAACTGTAATAATTAAATTCTTTTAAATAATAAATAAATAAATAAAACATGCAATGTTATCCACAAATAAATTAAATCAAAATTTATTTTAATTAACAATTCTAAATATACTCTATGCAGGTATATTTTAAGATTAAAACTGTAGAAAAAGTATGAAATTGTTTAATTTATTTTATAAAAAAAAATCCTCATAATAGTAGTAATTTTATTCTTATAAAATGCTAGGAATCGTATATTGCACTTGTTAAAAAATAATGCATTTGTAAATTAGCTAACTATCATATTTGTAACTGTTGAGAAAATGCAAATTACAAAAACTAGTATATATAAAAACCTTTGTCTAAAGCATATATTTATGAAAATCTTAACAAGAAACTTTTTATGTGGACATGTACTTGCACATGAATGATTTAAACAATAAAAGAATAACTTAAAAAGTGAAAATTACAAAGGTTGTCTAAGAAAGTAATAATTAATTCTTAATTAAATAAGTTTATACATTAAGGAATATTAAATAACAATAAAGGCACTTAATTTCAAATTTGTTTTGCTTTTATTCTTCCTCCATATAATTTGTACAGTATAATTAAATATTTGTGTTATTTTAACCTTATTAAATAAATTTCATTACACAATATTGCAAACAACTTCATGTTTCAGATAGTTTTTAATAAGGCTTTCAAAGAATTATTTATTTATTAACATATTCTATTTAATAAATACTTAAAAGTAAAAAAAAAAATACTTTAAAAGAAAAGAGAAAAATAAATTTCAAATTAAGGTTCTCTCAATAAAATTAACATAATAATTAAAATATTGTGAATTCTAAGGATACAGCTAATTAATTTGCTTCTATTCACATTAATTATTTATAGAATATCAGATGGCTAGCTTTTACAGAAATAATGTTCTACAACAAGAGTTTTGCTTTAAGTTTTAGTCTCAAAGCATTTGTACTGTCGCTTTAAATATACAAAATACATTCTGTACTTTCTTCATCCATTGTTCTTTTTATTTTATAAAGACCAACTTTCAATAATTAAACATTCAACTTTCCAAATTGTTGTTTGCTTCCACGAACTACAGTGATAACAAAATCTATAAACACATTTTCAATTTGGTAAGTAACCAGACTTAGAGCTACCATTTCGGATTATAAAATTTTTATTACAGCAAAAAATTAAATTCAGAAAGAAAAAATATCTGGTCCCTCTTCATAATAAAGTGAAACAAAATTAATTCAGTATATGTTGTGATTACAGATTATTCTAAATGATTATTAAAAAAAGTATAGGGGAAAAGATTAAAGTGAGTTTAATTTTCATCAAGTAAAAACTTTCAAGAAAAAAATAGGGATTGATATATCTAAGATATATAACTCAGAACAGTCTAAAATAATTATTTCAATCATTCTCTATGCAATACTAAAATGCAGTAAAATTATTTAAGATTGGTCCAAATATTGTAAGATATAAATTATTGGTCCTCGTGTTAAACTATTAAAAAATCAGAAAGATAAATTTAAGACTTCATGTGAACTCAATAAAATTAAAGAAAACTACTAACAGAAATTATTTTGATATGTTAAGTGAGTGAAGTAAGAAAAATTTTTTGAACAAACAAATTATAAATTTTATGCTGTTCAATAGTAATCGAGAAGTGAATATTGAAATACAATATATTGCATTTCCAGTAATAAATAGTCCCCAAAATTTTGATTAACCAAATTCAATATACAGTATAAAACTACTTAATAAACAAATTCAGCTGTTTTTAAAAAAATGTAAAAGAAATTATGATAACAGATTCAGCAGACACAAACATAATTGTGAAACACAACATAAAACAATGATTCAGAATTTCATCTGTAATTAATTTAATTACAAATGAAGCATGCAATTGCAATTATATTTAATATATTCTGAAAGAAAGAAAAAAATACACATAATATATAGAAAGAGAGTTAATTTGTTACTATTAATATACAAAATATATCAAATGGAAAAAACTTATACGAAATGTTCCTAAATGTTTCTAGTGAAATCTAGTTGTTATCAAAATAAAAAAAGCAAGTTTCCTCATGTGCTGATGAATACATTGAATTCTAATTAAAGCTCAATAGAGAAAAGAAACATTCTTAATGATAAAACTGAGTATATACATGTACAAAGGGAATTTTTTTTACAAGCCAATCAAGAAACCTGAGGAAATCTATTTCAAAGTAAATCTATTTCTACTTTCATTAAGAAATCTAGGATAAAAAATGTAGAGGCCCAATTAAAAATGCAAAAAAAAAAAAAAAAATGTAAGCAAATGAATTTATTTTAACCATAAAAGTAAATGAAATTGGAGAGGAATGCAGATTATAAACAGTAAAAAGAAACATTATCTAGATGCTTACATATTGTGAAAATAATATAAAACTGATTTAACAATGACATATGGATAGATTAAAATTAAATGTGAACATAAATTTAATTTTTCCCCATTTTACTAATACAAGTTATCAGGAATAAAGAAATACAAATAAGCATTCTTTTAAAATTTCACTTACTACACTCAATGTGTGTGTACACACAATTGAGAATAACATTGCTTTAGTCACATAATTTAAAGTGAAACTAAAACACCTTTTATAAACTTTTGAATAACAAAGCTTCTGAGATGTAAAGAAATATTATTATGACAAAAAGCTCTTCAATTTTTTTTAGGTAAAAAAGCCCCTAACCATGTATAATTTAAGGAAATGTTTTTGTTTTTAAAGGGGAAAAAATGCTATAAAATATGTAACACTGTCCAGTGAAATAAAAAATACATTTTAATCATGTATATGTTTATGGCATAACATATATACAACAACTAACTTAATATTAATTTAAAATTTGAAACTTATATACATATTAATAATCCTAATTAAGAATACCTTATTCACATGTCTTACTGAGAGATTGAAACTTTCACCCAAACCACTTATGTAAGTTCCAAAAATAACTGATATTTCCCTTCGCTTAAACACATTATTATATTTTTCTCTATTTGAATTCAGAAAAGAATTCTGCCTTTTTTTTTTTTTGTCAAACTGCAATCATAGCAGTAAGTTACATAAAACTCTCCTGTTGTGTAAAATAAATCAACAAGTTATTTGTAAACTACTTGCTATTTCTCTTGCCATAACTACGACATCTATATTTTTAAAATGATTACATTACATATATATATACACACTCTCTGAATTTATTTAAAAAGTTTTTTTCAACAAATGTAAATAGTAATAATATTCAATCACATAATTTCCAGTTTCATTATAAAACTAGTATCCTCACAAAAGTACTCCACAAAACAACAAAGGGTTATGTTTCAAAATAGTAAAAAGGAACAATTGAAATGATAACAAAGTAAAAAAAAATTTAATGAAATTATATCCTAAAATGCAAAAAAAAAAATCTTAGAAATTTTATTAGCTTTCTACTTTAATGATGTATTTATATGAATTTATCTTAAACTATGTCTTATCTAAAATATAATCCCAAAAATACAAACATACTTAGCACTTAAAACAGTTTTAAAAACTTTTAATTAAAGTATATACAGTACTATTTCACTAACTTTTAAGAGGAATACTTGATACCTCCATTGTAAACGTAATTTAACCATTCAACTAAAACAAAAATGCAACAGTTACCTTTTTATTTACTCTTTAATTTATTTTGATATTTTCTGGGAAGTATTTAACACACATATTAAAGTATATACATACATATATATATATATACACACACATACATTTGAACAGTTTTTAATACACTACAAATACTTTCCCAGAATGCACATTTTCATAATAGCAATATCAATGCCTTTATACATATCAATTTCTACTCCAGCAACTATAAAACTTGTAATTTAATCAACATAGTTATAAAATTTACAACTATTTATATTCAATACAATTACCTAGTAAATGATCTGATAGAAATAACGAAATATCTAGCATCTGAAAAATGGAAAGCCATGAGTATCCATTTTCCATTAGAATTAATTCATTATACAATATAGCTGACAAATTTGCTGAAAGCAATTATAAATCACATTTATTATAGCAAGTTTTATGAAAACAAACATAAAAATCCAATGATGCACATAACTATTATCACAGAATCATCACAATCTATAAGCAAGTAAGCATATTAAAAAATTTTAATGTCTTATACTATTCTGGAAAAGGTCTTTCAGCATCATTTTTTACTTTAAATGTAGAGGGTCTTGAAGCTTCTACAGTCTTCTCCGATATTTTATGATCTTCATGTGTACCAGAAATGCCCTCATTCAACATTACTTTATTTGTCACAGAACCACAAGAAAGCATATATGATGGGTGAGATAAGCACTTCTGTTGTCGTTGAGAATATTTAGTTCCATCTTTTAAGCTTTTGGAAGATTGGATGTTTTCAGGTGAAGCCTAAAAAAAACATTTAGATTCTGAGAAATTCCTATTTTCATCAAAATTTAAAGTATTCTCTAACCTTTACTTTGATGAGGAAAAATCATTTGAATTTATATATAATGTTTCTATATTACAATACGAACAATTCATTGAGATACAAAATTTTGTTTATATTAGGTTGATTATTTTCACATGTACAAAAATAAAAAATCCTAAGTTTTAACAAATGTTATGCAGGGGGGGGGGGGGGGAATTCGACAATCTCTAAGTAATCTTTTTTTCTAGATGCATAGAACAGGTCAATTTTAAGTCAGATATTTAAATTAAATAGTGAGACAATCGTACACTTAAGAGAGTAAAACACTTCTACTGATAGTATGGGCATATTGTTTTCTTTTGTGAAATAATTCTTAGATAAAAAGCTCAGCACATTTTGGCATTATCTTCTCATCTTAAGCCAAAACTTTAATTTAAATAATATTCATAGATCAGCTCTAATTAATAAGGAATTAAAGATCAAATGAATAATTAGGAAATTTACGTTAAGTTGCTATCCAACAAAATGAAAGGACAAGTACTGAATTCCAAGTAGTTGCTTCAGATAAACACAACTACATGTCACAATTAAAAATTAGATTGTTCATTAAATTCTATATTACATTAAAATTTCAAATAACTAAGCCCTCCAAAACAATTTTTTATTTAAAAAAAAAGATATGATGCTTTCAACAAACAAATATAGATAGTTTTTATGATATAATATAAAACTTTCATCAAAGAACCTTTCAGTATTGTTGAAACATGTTAATAGTTGAAGCTTCATAATCAAGCCATAATACTGAAGTGAAAACCTTGAATAGCAAAAAAAATCATACTTCATAAGTGAAAATGGTTTTCAATTGCACTAAAGCCTTGAAAATTGCATTAAAGCCACCACAAAAGTATTTTTCAAAAATTAATAAGAAAAAATAACATTAAAATTGAAGAATATTTTCATTAGCAACTCACTGGAGATATATAGGAGGGTAAACATATATGATGAAAGATTAAAAATAATTCACATACTGTTTTTTTTTAAAATACTTCATTTTTTACACCCATCAAAGAATGAAACATATTCATTTAAAAAGAATAAATCCTTATTCTAAACAGAAATAAAAAGGACATAATTATATTTTTAGAAAATGATTACTATATTAACTCATTTGATTGCCCAAAAGTTACAGTAATTAGTATTTTCAACTAAATACATAAAAATTCAGAGATGTTTTATAACAAATACAATTTACCTTAAAAAACCAGCAGTCACAAATTTCTTTCAGAAACATTCTTAATGACATTAAATTTTTAACTAATAAACAGAATAAATTAGATTATTTATAAAACAAAAACACCATTAACAAATATGGGGAAAACAAAATGAAAAATTTAAATATTAATAATTCCTGTATTTATTTTTACAAATCACATATTTATATAAATTCATAAATAGCTTCAAATTCTTTCTTCAAATAACTTTTATTTTTACTTCTCTTAATATAAAAAAAAAATATCCAAACGTATAATGACTGTTTAAGATTAAGAATTCTTTATTCTATTTTTATGCATGCCCAGTAAATTAGATGATCATCAATTAAAATAAATGAAAAGTCTGACTTTTTAGATTACTGGGTGTTAGAACGCCTGCTTGATATTACAAATATGGAAAAATAATTATTATAAATTATACCCCTAAAGACAAGTATTCTCTTACAGATGGATTAAAAGGGTGAAAAGAAAATCCAAAGCATTGATATGAAACATCAATATAACATATGAGCATCAGTATAAAAAAAAAAGAGATGAAAAACTTTCTCAGAAATTTCCATTTAGAGATAAACCTTATTGACAAAAACAAATTAAGAAACAGTACATTTTGGAAACAATGTCTATAACTGATAACGAATATTATAATTATATCATCAATTCATATAACATTTGATAATTAAAAAAAATGGAATCCAGTTCGAGAAAAATAAGCTTTTAGATTGAATTTACTTTAATCAAAAACACTTTACAACAATAAGGATAGGCTACTATTTCAGAAGTGCCCCCCCCCCATATTAACAGTGTATTTAAAATAATTATTGGAAGTAAAAACAAGTTCACCCTAGCAAAGTTTTATATATATATATTTAACTGAAACAGATAACATGTGCCTTATCTAATATCTTCATTTGTCAGCACAAGATGCCTTAGCTTAGACAATATGCCTTAACTAAAACCATTAGATTTCACACTATCGTTCGTTAAAGTAATTTCTGTTCCTTTTTGTAATCTTGGTGCCTTCTTTCACCCCCTTCCCATGGCGGCTTTCATAATGTATTTAATGAGCAATTTTACAAAATGAAACTTATCATCAAATCACTATAAATCATTAAAAATTACAGCCCATTTATATGTATTAAAATATACTGCACTGCACTAAAGTTTACAGAAATGCTCATATGTAAAACTTAATTAAACGTATATTGTAGTATTTTTTTCAACTTTTTAGATGAAAATTTTGTACAGATATTTGTTTATTTACATATCCACCCCTTAAAAAATTTCATTACATTATTAAGGGCCTAAGAATGTAAAAAAATACAACAATGGATTTTTAAAAAAATTCTCTAGTAATCAAAAAAATATATAATAAAGATTAATGGATTAAAAAGTTAAAAAATTACAAATTTAAATGTTCCTTTTTGTAAAAGTTATCAAAGAAAGCTAATAATTGCTATTTTCAAGCATATGATTCTATCAGTGAAATCTGCTATGGATGAAAGGATAAATCGTAAAAATGACTCACCTGAATGAAATTTCACTTTAAAATAAAATCATATAGCTATTTTTTCCCATTTCACCTGTCATTATACGCTTTCAGCGGCAAGACAGAGAGAACAAAAGTGTACTGTACTAAAGGGCAAAAAAAATATAAATGTTCACTAAGTAACAAAACAAAATGTTTGAAAAGTAAAGAGTAACGATAAAATCATAAAATAAAAATGACCTTTCTCAGTAAAATTTTTGAATATTTGGCTGCATGCATTTTTATACAAATAAAAAAAAAAAAGTTATAAATAAAATATAAAACTGAACTAAAATGTTGATCAAAACACTAAAAGAGAAAAATCTAAAAATCAATAAACTTAACACCTCTACATTATATACAAACTGTTTGTAGATTATACTTAATCAGTTTTCTAAGAGAACATTTAGATCAAACAAATATTTTAAAACTAAACATTAAAAAATAACAAATTTGAAATATCTTCTCATTTTTATTTTAGATATATTTATTCATAAGATATGAATAAACTACTTATACTTTTATAAAAAAAAATTAAGTCTACAAAACTACAAGTGCACTACAATATTTTATGGATTTACCTGTTTAAATAGAATAACACAAATAAAAAATTTCTGTTGATAACAAAAGTAAAATTTCATAAAATTAAATTATTTTCAATGTTATCAGTGTAATAACTTTGAAAAATGCTACAGGAAAGAAAAAGTTATACTGTCCTGTCTCATATGCTATTTGATTGTAAAATTGTATCAAGTAGTTTGACTTGGATGTTTATATATCCTAGTACAGAAGCTTTTGTGTAATAATTCTCAATCACACAAACATGGACAAATTTGATGTAATTCAGATTATAAATGGTACATATATGCAACTTTGATGCATAATTGCTTAGTATATATATATATGCACAAAACAAATGGCTGCAGTGAATGATTATTTTTCAATGCATAGCTCAACAATAAATGAAAGTAAATTTATTGGTACAATGGCTTAGTTCAAAACACATACTGCAGTATTATATGGGTCGGTCATCTGATTGATTTAACATAAAGGTGAATCACGTATATGACTAATAATATTAGTGTTTAATGCAAGTAACAAAAACTTTGAGTAGCCAACAGTATTTAACTGATGTAAGAAAGACTTGTTATTCATTCTTCAGGATATATCTGGAATAATTTAATTTAATATGATAATGTATGATCAGAAAGAACACAAAACTTCCAATTGTCCATTCATCCACAAATATTTTGAAATTTTAATATTGTAATATACATATTCAACATAGATTCTTCACTGAATTACATATGATCTAAAATTAAAGATTAATTAATGTCTCAAACATTTCCATCTGGTACCAGAAAAAGGTTCCGAATATGACTGGCAACTCCTGAATAAATATTCAGCTTTTAATCTCCTCCATACTGAACCTCAAAAGAAATGGTAGTATAAGTATGCTTCCTTTGTAAACTACAAATCCAGCAGGTGTTTTCATAGCCATTTTCACTCTTGAAACACTTTATTCAAACAATAAGGTTTCCAAATTTGTTCTCTTTAGATGTAACAAATTAGTATACAGTAATGTATTTAAACAATATAAAACAGTAACTACTATAAAATACAATTCGTCAAAATTCATTTGAGTCATATTCAAATTGAAAGGTTGAAAAAAAGTAAATGAAAAAAATTCATCTAAAGACTATTGAAAAATAAAAGTTACACTTCGCAAGTTTAAATCTGACTTCAAAAAGTTGTTAAACAAAAAGGAAAAACAATCTTCAGTGCAAAGATTTCAAAGTAATGGTATAAAACTGTGAATGAATTTCTTTTTATTTCTATGCATGCATGCTTACAAATTTAACAGTACAGAAACAATAATTCCCAAGGACATATTTTGAGCTTTTCCAAAGGTACCTGAAATCAAAAATCAGGAACAAAGCTTTGCATTTGCACATGACTAATAATTAAGTTTAATTTAAATATTCTTCTCTTCCTCTCCAGTGGCTCAACAGCCCTGAACAGGCTCTGGCCTTCTCAAGAAGCTTCTTCCAAGTCAAAATATTGTTAGCATTAGTCCACCAATCTGGATCCTTAGGATATCCAAATCTCTTCCATTTGAGTTTGGGTTTGCCTCTAAGGCAAGTACCCATAGAATTAGCCAGAAAAATTCATCTTGTAGTGCTGTCCTTTTTCACATGGACGAGATGTAATTTAAAAATTAGGTCCAGTACAGCATGTGAGCATGAATATATAAGATCAGAATATAGATCCAATTTTATATTAAAAAATAACAACACAAATGTGTTGTTTCAGAACCATGATAGCAATCTTCATTCCCCCCCCCCCAAATGAATCAAGAATTTAATTTAACGCTCAAAAGAATTATTTAAATATTTAAAGGAATAACTTCAGAAACACTCAACTTGTCAAGTAACTAATAAATTTTGATAATCATTTTTTATTTAGATATCAGATAGAACAGAAAAAGATTGGTAAATGCTTTATAATTACAAAATCTAATTTTTTTTTTAATATTAACATTTCTCAGATTATGAATTGCCTTTATTCAACTTCAGCAGTTTGTTAAACTGAAAATAGTTCAATAATTCTAAGCTATAAATAAATGACTATATCAACATTTAAAAAGGCAATCTAATTTTTTAAATTTCCAAATCATACCAACAGAAAAAATCCTCACACTCTTTCAAATTTCATTAACTTAAAACTTAACAAATGATTAGTGTCAGTTTAATTGAAATTAACTAATAAATTTCTTGTTTTTAGGTGGTTTTACCAACCAAGTTGTATAGAAGTCATTATTCGTCACCTCTATATTTATTTCCTGCCATTTCAAAAAAATAAACCAAAGAATATTTAAAATTATTTCAGCAAATGGTGTTTTTAATAAACTTTATTTTGGTTGTTCATTCAAATTACATTTCTGCTGCTTTATTACAGTCAAATTGTATAGTCATACTAAGTTTTATAAATATTCAAAATACAAGTTATCTATAATTTTATATATTAATATTTTATTTCTTTTTAGTTTATTTATATTTAAAATTTTTATAAGTTATCAATAAATCAGAAATATAAAATCCTTAAATTAAAAAGCAATTTAATAATATGTGTAAATATGCACTAATATGCAAAAATTAACGAACAAACACATTCTCAAAGCGTTTTCAAAAATTACTAAATTGCTTTTAATGAGTATTGGTGAATATATTACAGAAAATTGATACTCTTCTTAATTGTCTAATTGAATTCAATTTCTCTCTTTTGTTTATCCAAATTAAGAAAACTTTTATAAGATAGATATTTCAAACCTACCTTGCATGCTTTTAGTTCTGATCATGTTTCCAAAGGTTTATAATTAATTTGAAACTTTTGCAAAGAATAGCACGAAGACAATGTCTGAAACACAGATAACCATGGAGAGCAGTTGAGAGATTAGAGGCAGATCAATCCCAAGAAAAGGTAGCAAGATGGTGCAATGTGTTATGAAATTGGTTTCCAGATTATAGAACCAGTTTCAGGAAACCAAAATAAATTTCAGAAGACCCATTACAGTGTCCAAGAGATACCATTAGCCAGAATAAACACTACTTGGCTTTAACTTCAGGGCACAAATTGGGGTATAACAGTCACTCAACTTGCAAAAATGAGCTCTATCCTCTACTTCTGGTACCTTAGCTTTGAAGTATACTGTTTATGAAAGACTTAATGAGCAGGACTCCCCGCTTTCTTCAGGTTACAAAATAGCCCACCTGAGATGGTGCATTATCCTTAAACAAAAAAACAGTGAGCCAGTGTTCTTTTTACTGATGAACCGAGATTCAATCCAAGCACTGATTCTCAACAAGTGCACATATGGGACTCAAGGCCATTCCTCCAACATCTAGAAAGTTCCGGTGTTGTGGTCTGGACTGGCATAATGTCAAATGGACTCACATAGCTGTACCTCTTTTAGGAAAGTACCTTTACTGTTTTGAGGTATAGAGTGGATATCTTAGAGCCCTGTCAGTTGGTTGGAAACTAGTTCATTTTTATGTATGCTAATATACATATACTGTGGGCAGTGGCGTAGCTAATTTTCCAAAGGCCCTGGTGCTAAAAAAATATGGGCCCAATCTTGGTTGGATTTTATCAAGTAAAAAAGTAAAAATGAATGGATATTTTAAATATACAAAGCTACAATTTTTGTTTATTATCTTCTTTTTCTTGGCATTGATTGTGCTTAAACACCGCCCCCCTGCTGGATTTCTTTTTTATCCCTAATTTCAGTTTTATAATTTATGAAATACATTTCCTATGTGCTCTAGTATTTACTGACATTAACCCTTTATCTACCAACAGTACTTATAAGTACCACTCACTTTAAAATTACATAGAATAACCATTTTTATAAATACTCTGATGATACTTAGCAGGAATATTCTTTTAAATCCACTCTTCCAGAATATATAGAAACACAGGTTTTATGATGAGTATTTTAGCAGGGAAGGCAAATAGTTTTATAGAATAAGTTATGTTTTCAGCTGAGATTTTGATCAAATTGTGAGGATTGCCATTTTTGTTCCGAAAAAGTAGTTAATGTCAAAAGGTGTCTTATTTTTTTCTGGAACGTTAATGAAGACCTTAGAAAACCATTTGACTATTTATTTTAAGTGAACAGAGTATATAATAATTTTACAGTTGAATATCTTTAATTAAGTAGCTCTAATGAATTAAGCTTCTCAAAGTTGAGTATTTTGTTTATGTATATCCCTTAATTTTCAATGTAGTAATTCAAAAAGAATATTGCATGAAAAAAACTGCAGTAAATCATAATGCAGTAGAAAAAGGATTAAAAGGAAGGAGAAATGTAATGTTACGCAACAAAGTTGTACAATCGTTGGGGAATCTCTTGCTATTTATTTGGGAGGATCCAACTCGCCAGCTAGAGGGCTTAGAGCAACAAGATGGTGCACCAAGATAGACAGGAAATTATACAAAAAAATATGCATGAACAAAAAAACACAATACAATATTATTATAACTATTTTTTAAAAACATCTCTGTAAAAGAGCAGAGGAAGGGGGCCAAAATTACATCAGTCTAATGCAGATACGAAATATTGAAACAGGAAACTAGCTTACTATGAATCATATTGTTATTAAAAACAGAACGTAATTAGGAAGGAATTGCCTCTTTTATGTAGGGTTTTTTTAAGATGTAATAATAAGCATGGTAAGATTTTTCACAGAATTTTCAAGTGACGTTTTTTTTTTCTTTCAAATAACAGTTTATAAAAAAATGAAAAAATAAAAAAACTTGAATATAATATTGTTAATAATATAAACTGAAAATAATATAAACTTTTCAATAAATAATGTTCACAATGCTAAACAAACAATGGAAACAATTTAGGGGAATTCCCAACAAGTTCAAAATGACTTTCAACTGAATTGCCATGAGTATAGTTATTTTGCAACCATTTATATTTATATCTTAAATTTCGGAGAAATTATCGGAAGTTCAGCTTGCTTGGTGGTCAGTGTCTAAGGGCTCCTCTGAACTTGAGGACTCCGGTGCACAGCACCACCTAGTCCATTGGTAGCTACGCTACTGATAATGGGCTTGGCTAATTGATGAGAGAGATAATCTGAATATATCCTTGAGACTAAGGATATTCAGAGAATGAAATGACCAGCTAGATCTACAAACCTGAATAAGTACTTTGGTAATCCATTGGTTTGGTGATTTATAGTTCCAAGACCTAATAAACAGCATGAGGAATTGTTATAGGAGCTGCAATGCTTTCAGGGGGGCAGTTATTCACTATACTAAACCATCTCCATCTTGCAGCATTATTTTTGTTCTATCATACTTTTATAAGCATAAAACATGATCATGGATGAATACCATTAGCTTTTTATTATCACCATTTTTGCAATAGTTTTAAGTATTTTCATACAAAATCTCACTTGAATTAATTCAATAAATTTTTTAAAAATTCAATAAAATGCACTTATTTTTTAAATTTTGCATATCAGTGTAAATACAGTGGCGTAACATACACCCCAGCATTGCGGAGGGGGCAGGATTCTAGAGCCCAAAGCCTGACTGATGCCAAGTATGGTTTGGGTCCCCAAACCTGATTTTGCAGGGGGGGCTCCAATATTCTGCATTACGCCACTGTGTAAGTATTATGTTAAGTAAAAAGTTTTTTGCCAAAAAAAACAATTTTGTAAAATGACAAATATATACAAAATCAGCAAAGTTAATGAGGATAGTAATCTCCATTCAGACTGGCAATGGTCTACCAGCATTTTGGCAACTTTTTAATCCCTTTTGAGAAGAATTGTGGCATGCGCGAGTCCAGAAGGAGATCGACCCCATTTATGACCTCACCATTTGAATGGAAGACTGTCCCATTAAGATGCAGCTACAGATGTAAAAAACAGATAGAAATCCAAAGACACCATGTCTGGGAAGTATGGTGGGTGTTATATAAAATCCCACTCCAGTGTGTAGAGCGTCAGCTGGTCATCACACTAAAATGTGGCAGGACGTTATCTTGATCAAAACAACATTTCTGAACTCTTTTTTTTTTTCATTTTTCACAAATGACATTGCTAACTTTGACAAGCATATTGCTGTATGTTCTTTTATTGATAGTCTTCCCGCTATTCAGGTACTCATTATAGATAATTCCACGACGATCCAACATATACAGAGAAGCACCTTCTTGTTAGCGTTCATCTTGCAACCAAACCTGCTGATTCCCCAGGTGCTCACAACCCTCCTTTATGGTTTGTATTGTAGTACACCCATTTTTCATCACAGGTCACAATTCAGTCCAGAATTCTCTCTGTCCTTTGATCACTGAGAAGAGCCAAACAGGCCGCTTTTCTCTTGCTCTTGTCTTCAGAAGTCAATTTGTGAGGCACCCAGCGGTTAAACTAAAATGCTAGACTTATGTGTTTGAGAGCATTAACTATTGTTTTTTGACAGAAGTCAAACTCTAACACAATAGTTTAAGTTGAAACATTTCTATCTTGATCAATGATTTGCTTCAACTGGTCACAATCAATCTCAATAGGGCGGCCAGAACGTGGTTGATCTTCAATGTCAAAATCTCCACCTTTAAACTTTCAAAACAAAACTTTAACTGCATCATAAGAAACAGTATTGAAATCTAAACTTTCACACATTTTTTGTGGCATTCAGTTGCACCGTGTTTATTTTGGATATCACTGTACATAATCGATCTGATCTGCTGATGTGATAGCTCCATTTTAAACACTTTTTTGGTGCACAAGATGATAAAGTTTTGACAAACAAATTACACAGTTGTGTAGTTTCGACTTTCAAATTTAGAATGCAAAAACCAATTTGGAGATAGGTTAACTACCATGCGAATGGAGACTGTTGGAGCGAAGGTATCTCCCCTTGGCAAAAAAAACTTTTTACTCAACCCGATATATATATTCTACTCCAAAATTACATTTCATTCAAATTGCTAATATTCCAACAAACAAAAATTCTATAAATATATAATATTTAAAAAAACAAAATCCATAAATAATTATAAAATATTGTATATAATTATCAGAATGAAATTAAATCTAATAAAGTTTTTGAAATTTAAATAATTCTCTCAAAATTTTCAAATAATTTTTATGACAGTGTATATTTTAAACAAATCTTTCAAAACTTACGAGTTTTTATAATGTATATGAAAAATAATTTCATATGTCAATACAGTAAAAAATAACAAAATTTCAGTTGCTTTATCAAAAATCATACAAGTATTACATCTTTTAAAAATTGAAATATATCAAGATTATTCTTTCTAAAGGAAGCGAGATAGAAAGTATTCTTTTCTAAAGATTCAATATCCTTTGCTGCCATATAGTTTTCAAAATAAATTTTTTAACCTCATGTATACAATTGATAGTCAAATTTAAAATTGATTTAAATAATTTTAATAAATGAAGAAGTTTAATATAATTACTTCCATCCAGTCTACCCACCATCATATCATTTTAAAATTTAAAAAAAAATAACAATAAAAGCAATTTGATGTGGAGAGTGGGATACCAGCTGAAACATGGTTCAAATTATAAAGAACATTGACCATGTTTCCTGATCTTCATCAGACAGAAATAAACAGCCAGAAACATTGATTAAATAAATAAAAAAATTATAAAAACATGAAACATCTTTAGAGTAGGTACATAATCTTGGTGATAACTTATATCTCATAGTGTTTTTTTGCTCAAAAGATAGAATAATAAATGTAATCTTCACAATATTTTTAAAAAATTATGATTTTATTTTATCATTTTTGATATATAAAAAACATTGTTCAAAGTTTGTAATTCTTACTTTGAATTAAAGATTTAATAACTTATTTTATGAATGAAATTACACCTTAATGAGCTTTAAAATATATTTATTACAAAACTTCAATCACAAAATTCTATCTTAAATTATGCCAGTCAGAATAAACCAAGAGAAATAAATAAAATTCCTCGAGGCAACTTCATATTATATAAAAACAGTAGAAGTATAAATTTATAATTTTCAATTATACAGGTATAAAAATATCGGTTGAATTGTCGAATTGGCCACTTATCCCCGCCAAGGGTTTTCTCGCCAAATTGATAAGTGGGCCAGATCTGGTAACCCTTTTGATTTTGGTATCAGTGAGGGAGAAGTCGGATTGTGGTGTGGTAGGGTTGCTACTCCAAAACACAACACGCAAATAAGCGCCAAATTAGCGATTTTTCAAAATTTGGCAGACCAGTGGCCGATTTGACAATTTCCTCAAAATATCTCCTTTATATCAATTTATTTCTGAAAATCATAAATCAAATGCATTATTTATTAAAGAAACAGGTTTCCAGGAATGTTAATAATTTTATTCTGTGTGTGTGTCTCTTACTTAGATAATATTAATTATGCTTAAAACTAAATATACAATATATTTTATTTCAGCTTAAATTATTCATGTAGTTAAAGTTATCATTTCAAGAATTAAAATTTTACACATCTAGTTAATAATTATAATTTTGTTATATTTATTTTCCCCAAGTATTGATATAACAGTGTAATTGTTTTAAAAAGAAAGATTGCAAGATATTGACAATCCATACAAAGAATTTACTTAATGTATCTGAATAAAAGTATATTTTGAAGAGTAATAAAAACTTACTAAGCAAAAGAAAACTTTAAAATAAAACAAGAAAGATTTTTAAACTACATACGGAAATGTCTCCATCACTTTTAACAAGATCTTGATGTTTGTTATTTAAACTCTTTCGACATGATTGACTAGAAGTGGGATAAATTGTCCGGATGCGACTCTGTTGGGATATGACACGTTTAAATAGTTTATTATTTTCTTGCTCCATCCTCTTAACATCTTCACTACCACAGGATACTGTTCGCCTTCTTGTGGGTGTTATCCGGACAGCAGACTGTTCTGCTTTTTTTGCTTCAATTTCCAATTTCTCTATAGCTTTCATTAAAACATTTACTTCTGGGGGGCAGCCTTGTCGCATTTCCAAATTATCATAATTTCGAGAACTTTTATCTTCTGCTTTATGATCTAGAAGTCTACTCTGACACAATGGACTGTCACAATACGGGGAATTGAGTGGTGTTACATCTGTAATAGATTCTGATTCAGATAAAGCAAGTGAATCTTCACTATCGGTTGACGTCAAATCTGAATCTGAAATGGAAGCACTGGATGATAAAGAATCACTATTATTGATGTATTCTTCTAAATTCATTTCCGATGCCGAATTTTGTCCATTTTGAGGTGAGCTGTCACTACTGACAGTACTATTTTTATCAACAATGCTGTTTCTCATACCAAGCTTATTCTCATCTAACGTGCTTTCAGCCCCACCAGTGTAAACTATATGGTTTAGCTGTGACATATTTCAATAGATTATAATATTTAACAATGATATAAGAAAAGATCAATATTTTCGAATGCTTCAGGTCTTACAACATGTAAAACAATACAGTATGAAGAGAAAGTGAGCATTCCACATTACACGATTAAGACGAAAACAAAACTAAAAACATTAAGATTTCTGCAAAAGGATCGTTGCCACTCACTGAGAAACTAAGTATGTCACCAAAGTTGCTTAAACTGTTCAAAAATTAGTAATGTTAACTTTTAAATAAAAGTACTTAATTATTATTCTAGAGATAGCTTTCAAACTGCGCAGATTTTTCTGAAGCACAGAAAAGTCTGATAGTGTGTACCCTGATAAATGTTTTAACCTATTCTCCCATGTCCACTAAAATATATTTAGAGCAGTTTAGCCGAAATCGGCTCTTGCACCAATAAACCCCACATTAATTCATTCATTCCACAAAAATATACAATAGCATTTATTAAGACAACAATTTTTTTCATTCAGTTTGTTACGTAAATAAGGCTTGATGTAAATTATTTTGTAATTATTTGTTTGAATTAAAAGCAAGTAAAATGACTTTTATTACTTTGTAAGCAAGTTCTTTGTCAATCTTTTTTCATAATAATGGTACATAATTTTATAGAATTATTTTACTATTATAATAATACAATTTGATGAAAAATTAATTGCTTACAAATTTTGTTCTCTGAGTTCTTATTCAACAAACTGTAGTTTAACATAATTATTCAACTTTTTTTTTTCAAAAAAAAAAAAATTTGTGTGAAATCTTTAGTAAAAGAGGCTAAGGATTTTCCATCACTAAATCCTTTTTTCTCACTAAAATTCAGCTTCAAAGGTGTGTCCTTAAAAGGAATCGCGTGTGTTGTAGACATATGCGAGATTACTCTCATGGGGAAAACTGCGCTTAGTAATGCATTGTATTCCTCGTATTCAGCATTTTTGGAACGTTGATGTTTTCTGAAAATGTTACTGGAGTAGTTTGAGTAGAAGTTTCAACGATTTTGAATTCCCATTATAAGAATTTTTTTATTTCAAAATCAGATTTTGAAAATTTTGTTTATATCGAATTAAATTTAAAGTTTTCTTTTAAAAGAATGAAATGTCATTATTTTAATACGAAAGTACGTTATATTTTTTTACAAATACAAAGCAGAAATATGATATTCTAAAACAGTTTACTTTTTTTGCTAGTATGAATGGGAAAAAACATTTAGTATAAGTGATACGGAATGAAAAATCAATATCAAGGTAGAATCTAGTCTAGAAATTTCATATATCTTATCCTTCATATATCTATTAATTGTTTTATCTCTAACTTTATTACCTCAATTTCTAAAAGTAGATAATTGCCCAAATTCTTCGAAATAATTACTTTACTGAATTTTCTTCCCTTATATTTTTATCACAGTTGGTTTATTATACAACATAGATTATTTCATATTGTTGCGAGCTTTAGTTAGTGGAACCCTCATTAGATGGCGCTGTGTGGAATATACGCATCCTAGCGTTCTTGAAAACGAGAGTATCCCCGTTGATTGGGAGGATCGACATGGCGGTGATGGCAGAGGTGACACTTTACGTTGTGATTCGATAAATGTTAATTATAAATATATCTTTGTGTTTTGTGCATGTTTCTTATTCTGTTCTTGTAACGTCTTGTAGTATAATATAAAAAATGATGTGCTGTAAACTGTAACTCAGACATTTTCTCACAAAGTTGGCCAAAAAGAAAAGATGCGGCTAAGTCAGCAACTGCATTCATAAAAATCGGCACTCAGTGTCGTAATGCTTTTTTTTAATAGGATTTATAGAAAGAGAGAGAGTTATAAAAGATATCTTAGATGTGGATATATAATTAGAGTACAGTAGAACCTGTTTTTGTGCGGTCCTTTTTAATGCAATTTTATTTTTGTGCGATCTTTTATGCGGTATATGAATTTCAACAGCTTTGGTGCCACTGAAATGTTTTCTATCAATGTACCAGTGGCGATGGAGAATGTTAGGACCTTCCTACAAAGTCACGTTTTGCCATTTAATATTTTAAAATCGTTGCTGAGGGGGAGGGTGACCAGAGTATCTAGCTCTTTCGAGCGTTAAACTCTCATCATTAGAATTTTGAAAGACTGCAATTTTATGACTCTTGCCCTTTGTTAACATTTTATAAATTGGGTAGATTCGTACTTGGCGTTAGTTAGGCCTTGGGCCCCCTAAAGGCCTGAGCCCCTCCCCCTTGCGAGGCGGGGGTAGTGGGGGTGTATGTTACGCCACTGCAATGTACATATATACACTACAAGACGCAATGGGCAATTGTTATAAAGTCTCCCGACAATGCACGTTCAGTAGGTTTCTCTGAACGCGCCAACAGCCCGCGCTTGATCGAAGACGAAACTTTCAATGACAGTGACATTATCAATAATTTGATAGATTATGAAGTCAGAAAAGAAGAACCGGATTCTTTGAGAATAGGATAAAATATAAGCACGGATACAGCTTTCCATCAAATTGAAAAGAATTTTCAAAATAGAAACCAATCCCGAAAAGGGGAGTATGAAATTTCACAAAAAGAGCTTCGATCATGCATAGTTGGTGATCGTGATATTTACAAGCAATAGACCAACCACTTCGTCGTAAAAATTTATCACTTACTTTATGGTGCCAAAAAATAAATCAATTTAAATTGTATCTTCAAGTGACGAAGGTGATTTTGAACTTATTCATCACAGGAAGATGAGCGCTTTGGATTACGATTAGTAGCAGTGAATTATGTATGTGCATTTTGAAAATTTCTCTAAATGTTTTTTAAATGTTTCCATGTGTAATTTAACTATTTATTTTGTTATGGAAATACTTCCTGATGAATTTCGTAAATATTTGGCATATATTCTAATTGCGACTTTTTTCCTTTGCATGTTAAAATTAAAAAATAATTATTCATGAAATATTTTGAAGTTTTAAAAACGCTATATTATAAACAAATGTGTGAATAACAATACTGGAAATCTTTATGAGAATTGAGGCATTTTTCTATCTGAAAATATGCACCACCATTAGTTCAAGCTTTCAAAGATTTGGCGAATACAGCCTAAAGTAGTTTGGGATCTTAGAGGGGTGCGAAATTAGAAGAAACAGCTGTCACTTCTGGCAGCTAAAACGGCCCTTACCCGATTACGCATAGAATCAAGTTGGGCTTGTGACAGAAACGGGCACCTCATTCTATGCTGCTTCAAGTCTATGCCGCACTTTATCAAGCGTATTAGCTGGAAAGGAGTCGCGAACCTGTCTCTCTCTAACACATGACCAGATGCTTTCAATGGGTAACAGATCTGGAGACCATGCAGGCCAGGGTAACAATAAAATACCCAGTGTATCGAGGAACACGATGTGCAACATGTGGTCTTGCATTATCTTGTTGGACCTTTGGTAGGCCTTGAAGATAAGGTACAGCCATTGTACGCAAGATGTCAGAAATGAACTAATCTGAGTTCAAATTACCGTCGATCCGAACTAGAGATGAAATAGAACAATTCTAGATTCAGTACAACCAATGCAATGTAGGTTCTATAACTATCACCTTAGGTGTAGGGCCGATATTGAATTAAGCAGCCAACGCGAGCAGTCTCCTCCTAGCCCCCACACATATATATGGCTATCAGAATACTGCACCCAGAACCGAAACTAATCTGAAAGGACGATATTGTGCAGGGCCTATATACAGCTTTATCGTTCGGCGCACCAGAATCGCCGTCCCTTTTTATACTGCACATTGTCAAGGGAACCGAAATAATGGTCACTGTGCTGACAGTCCACACACTGTACGAGCGAATTCTGAGAGTGCTATAAACATGCCCGTTTCCTGACTAATGGTCTATATGATGTGCTTGTACGGTTTTACAGGGTCAACCTCACAACATGTCTGTTCTCTCAGGCGTTAGACATGGGAGGGTGTGAAGATCTGAATGCCGTTCAGTATGACCCTCAGCAACCCATTGATTCCATATTCGTATGACAGTGGTTGGATTTCGACCAGGTGGATCGAAGTAGATAACGTTACGAAGTTGGTTTTTCCTGGAAAAAAAGATAAACAAAAATTACTAGAACAATTTTTCTGTAGCAGAAAAGCATGCTAAATCCTTAACAAGGACATTCATTCGAGACCCAACTCTGTTCACTCAATATTCTGAAATTTTGAAAGAATATGAGTCGCAAGGAATAACAGAAAAGATTTTACATATTGAAAAGTCAACTGATAAAGGAATTTTCTATTTACCAGATCCAGCACTCTTTTAGCAAGAAGTCTGAATACGAAGAGATGCGCATTGTTTTCGATGTAAGTTTCCAAAAAGATAATTAGCTCTTAATGACTGTATGTGACAAGGTGTGAATTTAAATCCAAATATTTTCCATTTCCTCATTTTCCTTAGCTTGAAAACAGTTGCTATTATTGCTGATATAGAACGTGCATTCTTACAAATTTCATTGCATTACGAAGACAGAGATACAACTAGATTTTTATTTCCAAAATTTAGTTCAAATCAAATTGAGTCCTTCAAGTTCCAAGTCATCGATTTAAGCGTGTGATGTTTGGAGTGAACATAAGTCCCTAAGTCCACAACGATTAAGCACCACATTGACAAATATCGTGAACAGTATCCAGTAGAAGCTCAAATGCTTGACACTTGTTTCTATGTCGATGATGTAATTAGTGGTGCTGATGACACCATCCAAGCTTTCAAAATAACAAAAGCTTTTAAGCAACGAAGGGCTTTTATGCAAAAGAAAACTTTACATAATAAAATTCTACGATCTGGAAAAGAGACTTTCAAATCAGGTTCTCCTAATTTAACTCTTGTGACATCAAATAGAAGGCTCATTTGTCTCAACAATGGCAAGGATTTAAAACTGTTGAGCAAATTGAAAGATGAATTATTTAGAGTTATGAAAGGGGAAAGGACAACAGTATCTGAAACAACACACATTGTAGTTAGGCTACTGAAAGATGCTGTACCTCTTCATGGAGCTTTCTAGAATTTTATTGAAGTCAATGCCCTGCATTGTTTAATTCATCCAAATCTCATAAGTTTGCTTGGGGGTAGTTCTTTTATTTCTACTTGTGATGGTGACAAAGCTTGTCCCTTTGAATTCAATATGTGAGAGTCTATGTAAAGAATGCCACCATACACCTGTATCTCTTCTCATTGATTATACTGTTAAAATAACTAAGCATAGCTTATATGGAATCAAAACAATATATTCATTGAGATTTAGCTACAATAAATGTTCTTTTCATCCCAAAACAAATGGTCAAAATTGGAGATTTAGGCTTGAAAATGTGTGCTTTACCAAATAACAGGAATGTTATGTTGACTGAAAATATAAGTCCCTTCCCCATAACCTGAATAATTTGCAAGAGAAACACAGGTGGAAATTTTATGAACACAATGTTTGTTTTATATAACTTTGGTACAATCAAAATCTTCCCAGTATGAAATGGAGTATCAGAAGAATTGGAAGTATTTTATGGCTCAGATGGTAAGGTCCAAATTGTGAACCTGTGTATGCCAAATGGAAATGTATTGAAAAGAACATAAATATTTGTATATTACCTGTATGAGTATTTTGTTATTGTTTGTTGTGTTATAATTCAACAATAATCGTGTATTACAAAATGTATATTATGTGTTTGTATTGAAATTTCATTTCAATATGACAGAGACTGCCCTGATTCGCTTGTGTAGATGGCACTAGTTATCTTTTGCTTACTATTTTTAGCATTATTGTTGTAATGCTAGCCATGGAGCACAACCTACCAACTATCACTCAATAAATCATTTATTAATACAATCTACTTCTCATTGTTTATTAGAAAAGTTTCAAATTAACTCAGTCAATCAAGACACCGTTCAGTCATATTTCAACAAGGTAATGAAGGCCACATGTTGTCCTTCGTTTTCTGACCTTTCTCAACATAGAAAGTGTTTGACTGTTGCCCTTGCCAACACATTCTACAGATTTTTCTCCGAATAAAAACATCTGATCGTGGGTTGCTGAGGGGTTGAGCTGCTACCACGATTGATGAAGTGTGACATAGGCTTGAAACAGTATGGCAAGTAGACCAATTTGACTCGATGACTAACCGTGGCAGAGGCGCTGGCTGTTTGAACTGATTTCAGACCTTATATACCCCAAAATGGACTACAATTTATATATTCATGTTTTCTCTCTACTGTGCTGTATACATATAAGTAAAGTTTTGTTATTCGCTCTCCTACCCAGGGCATCAATTTTAATGCTGAGCAGTTGAACAATTTAGCTTTTTTAAGCATGAAAAATATAACCAATATTGGAGAACCTAAGGCTAATGACAGGCATACAAATCTAGCCCTTATCCTCAATGAATTTTGTGGACCTGGATCTGAAGCTACTGTCACAATCAAGTGGCTTAAGTGACAACAACAAAATTCACAAGTTCAGATCAATCTATGGCAATTATAAAATATTTGAAATACCTTAATGAGTTTTGGAAAAGATATTTATAATTTACAACTCTTGAAAAAAAAACTAAAAAATTGTAACTTATAGAATATCAGTAATGTAGAATTTTCTAAACCACGTTAATATTTTAAAACATAAATTTATGAGTACAGCATTATAAGTAAAATTGTGTAGCTGGAGAAAAATTGAGAAAAAAAAAGAACTCCACCAGGATTTAACTATGGAGAAACAAATAAATATGATGTTCATGCAAATGTGGTAATTGAAAATTTTAATTATGAATTAATGTAATTGAAAAGACAGAACACAAAATCTTGTATCATGTGTATAAGAAATTTTATTCTCATATATAACAAAGTAAATAACACCATGAAAGTCAGATGTTGAACTAATTAAACAAAAAGTATTTTGCTTACAAATATTTGTCAAAACAAAAATAAAGAAAATACAAACTCTTCCAACAGCCCCTATCAGCATATTTTGACTTTATTTATACATCTCATCCTCACTAGTAATTATATCTGTAAAAAAATAAGTTGCATAAAATTAGAAAATTGTGACAAAATTATACAATTAAAAAGACAATATTCCCCCCCCCCCAATGAGGTTGTGGATCTGTATTTTTACCATTGCAGAAATAATACATTCCCCAGGAGCTGGTATCTCTTTAGTGCAGCGATATAGGCGATACCAATTGTCGCAAGCAATTTTGACACCCAGTTTCCCTCCAGAGGGAGGCACCTGGGCTCTGACAATGCTAACTTGTTCTAGGATTTAATTTCGAAGAGAGCACCCAAGTCAAACAGGAACTCAAGAGATCTTTTACATGCCACATAATCATATGACATGGGCGCTGTCGATTTTCTGCATCATGAAAATCCACCGACTTGGGCCGGGGTGGAACCCACAACATTAGGTGCAGAAGACCAGAGACATACCAACTACACCACCCAGCCAGCTTAGAGACTTATTACTATGAAACTTCACTTACAAAAAAATGTTATCCTCTTTTATTTATGCCATTTCCAAATTCCGGAGGGGAGGAGGCGCTCTATTTTTAACAACATTACTCAGCTTATGCTTTCACAGAAATCTCTATAGTGTAAAAATTTTTTACAAATTATGCTTTTCTTTTCTAAGCCTCAATCATTGAATGATGCAAAAGTTATCAACCATATAAAGGTGCAAATGGCCTTTTTTTTCTTTCAAATGTTGTATTGATATGAAATTTTAAAATTTGTTATGTAACAGTTTTTAAATGAATAAAATAAAATGCATTTGAAAGAGTTGTTATTGTCGAGTATGACAAAGTGCAAAGGTGTAAGGTGCTAGATGGTAAGACCTCAGTGTACTTGATTGTTGGGGTTTTGATTAGAAATGCCAGACCTCCTCCAGTGCTTATTATTCAGTCTCTCCGTAATTCTATATATCCCTTAATCTCAAGATTCAAATTGGGAGAGAGATTGAGTTTAGTCTCCTGAAGACAAGCAACATGAACGAACATTATTGCCATGTAGGAGACAGGATAGTTCGTCGATTTTCCTCTGCGTTCCATTAATGTTGAGTTGAAGAATATTCAGTTTCCTCGTAGCATACTTGTCAGAGTGATCCCGGCCATCAGAACACAACGTGTCGGCTACCCCGGACGCGGTAGCATTATTAATATCATAATATATTGCACTTGTCATAATTGAGGGTTGCCAGAGCCCAAGAAGTTGGACTTCTGATCATATTAGTCACCTTTTACAAAAGAGTGAAAAATATTTACAATACTAACTAAACATATGGAAACGAATCCAAAGCACTAAAAAATAAGTGTAAAAATACTTTTAATAATGGAAAAATAAAATATATTCAGAAAAACCAGCCCAATTTAATTCTCATTCAAATCCATATTTTTATGTAAATTTAAAATTAACTTTGACATAGAATCAAGAAATGTTAGCATCATGAACTATGAAGGAGAAAAATAGCATCTTTCCTCCACTGCATTTCCATTGGTAAATGATGACTTATTATTTGCTACATAAATGTTTGTGGTAATTTACACAGAGCATTTAAAAATTAGAAATGCATTTTTGTGGAAAGAAATTAAAATCTTTTATATTTTAATAAAAATATATCGAATATGCCAATGAAAAAATAAATACGAAACTAATACGATAAATTAATTTTTAGATACAAAGTAAATGTATCAAGAGAGGAAAATAATGTATATCACTGTGAATCATTTTTCAAATTCCATGCTTAAGCCTCCAGAATTGAAATATGCATTTTTTCATACTAGTTAATACATTATTTTTCCCTGTTATTTCATAAATTATTTGAACATTTTTGCACAGATATTACATTTTGAAGAAACGATAATTTTATTTCATAGTATTACATCTATATGTTCTAAAATACCTTTTAGAATTTGATATTTAATTCAGAATGGAAACAATTTAAGGAGAAACTTTAGCTTTAAGAGGAAATTATTGATTATTTTATACATAAAATTATTAGTGATGAAAAAAAATTATTCTAATAATTTTAATTCACCATTAAAAAATTTATATTTATTAATATTTCATCATTAAAATTATTGGAACCAGTACATTCAATCAATCGCATTGGTGGAAATCGCCAAAGTATAGAACTGAGCAAAGTGTAGGTACCCCAGTTAAGTTTCGAAAAATGGAGTACTCATTTTCGATTGTGTTAGGTATTTTTTTACCCATTCCCCCCACTTTCGTCTTAAAATAAATTTCTAAATTTAAAATTCCGATAGTAGATTTGTAGGAATATGCCTGTAGTTAAATATGTAGGAATTTGCCTAATGACCTAATGGTCAGGCATTTGATTAATAAAATATGTAGGAATTTTAAATTAGTATGGATGACTACCATAGTACTTTTCATGATCCCGGTAAAAAGCTAATATTTACAAATTATTTACATGTATTACAAAATTTACATTAAAATAGATGTACTACAAATTTTACTGTAGCTGCATAAACATAGCAAGTAAACAAACAATGGGATAACTTATAGTTGTCATCGTAGGCAACAACATAAACTACAAGTTACTTCATATAGTCGGCATCACCATATCAAACTGAATAAAACTGGGCAAAAGGCAACACAAGTTTGCTTGCAGAACATCAAAGATTGAACTATTGTAATTTTAGTAGAAATGCTGGAGGAAAGGAGGATTAAGAATATGTCTAAGATACTATAACATTATGCATCCCTTTCACTTGCAAATCTTCTAATGTAAAATGTACATTTGTGGCAGCTTATAATCTTCAATTAACTCCACAAAATAATTTCAAAATATCACATCAGAAATCTAAGTACAAAACATGTCTACATACTTTTCAATGTTATAATTTTTTTAAAAAAATGTAATAATATGGCAACATTAATACTCTAATAATTTCATTTAATGTCATTGCACAGTGATAAAATGCTGCAATATGTTCTACACAGGTTTCAACTAAAAATATTAATATTTTTATAAATGAAAACAGTGCAATGTTTCAAGAGTGTGTTACTTACATCTAATTCAAATAAATATTTAATTGAGATAGAATGCATTTAGCATACAAGGTATTTTATACATCAAGTGAATAGTTGTAAATTTTTAAGGAGTTTCCAAATGATTAACTCAAAAGTATTTACCAAATAATTGTTTTTTCTTTTCAGGGGAGAAGGGAAAATTAATTTTCTTAAGCCACATAGCCACAATCTTAAATACTTACAAATAGAAAGATTTGATATATTCCGGTTAAATCTGCATTGTATTTTTTTTAAAAAAATCAAGAAACAACACCGGATTTAGTGTCTGAATGTTTAAAGGGTGATTACTTTTCCCTTCCTGATATATAACATTAAAAAACATAGTTTTTAAAACTATAATTTGTTTTAAGTAATAAAATTTTACAACTTCAAACTTAAAGCCTCAAAATTAATAAGGATAATTAAAATATCTACGAATTATTCAAAAAGAAATTAGTAAAAATTTTACTTTTAGAACTTTCAAAATTGTTTCTTAAAAATTGTGTCCTGCATTCAATCCTTTTGCTATGTATCAAAATTCCTAGTTTCAAAAGTTCTATATAATTTTATTAACAGTGTGATTGTTACCCACATGACAATTCATGCAAACATTTAGCATTGCTTTAATTCTTGAATAGAAATTTCTGTTACTTTTTAAAATTATAGAAGACCTTATTGAAAATATGGATTTAATACAGATATAAAAGTATTTCTATTTAAGTTAAAAATTATAAATTTTGAGCTTATCAAAGTTTAAGCACAAAATGTAAAACTTTACAATCTATAGTTCTTAAATCAAATAACATATAATAAAACAAACATTCAATAATTAAATAATAACATTCATTAATCAAGCTATAGTATAGCAAATAATGAATAAATATAAAAAATATGTTTTTCTATTTCTTCTTTTTAGTAGTTACAGTTAACTTTGTTTCTATATGGATCATTAAGATATGAGCACTGTTATTTGTACATAATCACTCCATTAAATTAATATATTTCCATATACCTTGTTCATTAAATATATATAATCAACATTATAAGGTCACATCATTGGATACAAAAAAATATGCAAATATGAAACAGAAATTGATACCTTGAGAAAGAAAAAAAGTAATATTTGTTGGGTAAGATGTCATTTTATTGAAGAAGGAGAACAAAAACCAGTTACTGAATATAACTCTAAGACTGACAGTTTTCTTGTTGAGAACATGAAAAAGGATAAGTTTAACTTACACCGTGGGGGAAAGGAATACACTGAATTGTTCTATAAGGCTAAAGCCGAGAGAAATAAAGCAATGCTGAACTACTAAAAATAAATCTGGTTATCAACCTAATATAAAAAGTGAGAAGGAAGAAGCATTTGTCCAGGCAATCCATAGCTGGTAGGAGCAAATTTCTTCCTCCATGTAACATCCAATCTCAAATATTGCCAAGTACAATATGAGATCACTATCTTCTAATATTTTCACGACATTTGTAATTAGCACAAGATGGGTGTAATTTAAAAATAAAGAAAAAATAGAACCTGTGAAATAATTGTTCACTTTGAAGTCGAGGAAAATATAGATTTAAAAAAAATAATTTATAATTTGTGAGAGAACTATAGTAGTTGTAACTTTTATAATTTATCCTCAATCAAGATGAGTAAAAAAGAAAAAAAGTGTTCATTATCTTCCTCTGAATGGATGGAACTAAACATTAATGATTAAAAATCAAGCTTTTTAAATTTCACATTTTTTTACTTCACCAATAAATATACACTTACTTCAATATGAACGGTTCTTATACACAAAGGACAAATTCCAAAAATAATTAAGATACACCACAAAACGAACATATTTTAATACTTTGAAAATGGAAGGTATCAATTCCTCTATCTTATTTTACATAAATATATAAAATTCAGGCCATATACTTTTCACTGCATATCATCTTCAATAAGTAAAATACTGAATAGAACATTCCATTTACACAATAATGATGAACTTTTCATGTTTCCACAAAAAATCATTTTGTGATTCTAACAAGAACTTTGACTCATTTGTATATCCATCCTGAATTAATACATTTTACTTATATTTTTGGTACATGTGAAAATGCTACAAAATAGTCTCTTTTTACAACAAATCAATACAAACTTTCAAAGAGAGTAAAAAATTTTCTATAAAACTTCTCAGTATAACAAAACTAGTCCTCCATTTTTTAAAAAAAATCTTTTACATTAAAATTCATATCTTACATTTTCCTTTTATTTAAATTTGTCCATTAAATCAATTTTATAGTAGTGACTAAAAACTCAAAATCTACACATAAAAATTATAAAATTAAATAAACTTTTGCTTGAATCAAGGTGGTTTTCTCAATAATATGGCACAAATTTCATTCAATTAGTATAGGGCATATTTTTTAATACAGATTATGAAATTAGTTTAGCTTGTATTACAGCCTTTAATTAAACAGACAAATATAAATAAAAGGAAAATATTTTAAAAATGCATATTAGGAACCAATTTCATAAAATATTACCTGATCCAAGATTCAAAAAGAGTGGCTCCAAATCTGTCTCAGAATATACATTTGTAAAGTTATTAGAAGAGGTACCCTGAAAATAAAAATGAATTTTAATAAAACATCACTTCTCATGGTAAAAGAAGCAATATGTACAAAATGAAAACATTACAAGAAGATCTCTCACGAGAGATATAATTATCTGTTCTTTAAAAAATGTTAAATCATTTAACAATTAGGTAACAAGAATCCCCCCCCCTTTTAATACAGCCATTAAATGTATCCGTAAGATTTTAAAAGGATGGATTCCTTTAAAAACTGCAATACAAATTAAAACTTCTGAGGTACAAAGCAGATATCTGATTGCTTATTGAAAGAAAACAGTATTTATACAGATGACTTAGTTTAAATGTCTCCAGAATTGACAGTTTCATTATTTTTGTTAAGTAAACTATTGATAATAGGACATATTCAATGAATTTTAAAATAGCTGTTACTTTTGAAATATGGCTTACTCAAATAAGGAAATTTTAAATTATATAAGAATTTTCAAAAAGTGATTCTAATGTTTGAAAACAATGTTGATCATACCACTTTAACTAAATATGAATTGATATTGCAAAAACAAAGAGATGTCCCATGCTGTTGATACCAATACATGCTCTTTATTTATGTCTAAGGAGAAAATTCGGAAAAATCAAAAATGTTGCTCCATATTGCTTTATGCCTCATACTTGATATAATCTTATAACAGATGTTGAACAATAATTGAACAGATAAAAATGATCAAGAACTCAATAAAGTAAGAACAAAATCACACAACTGATAGCTTATCTGATAGCACTTGATACTGAACTTTCAGACAAACATTACTGAAAAAAATTTATAAAACTTAAAATTAATATTATTTTACAACGTGCTTTACCTTATTAAATGCTACAACTATTTTTTATTAGAAATGCATAGTTCATAAAAAAATATACATATATGTAATGAGATTTTCTAAGAAATAGTTTATTTATAAGTAAATTTGGCGAATACTTCAGAATTTACAGTGATGAAATGCTTCATTAAATTATAAGTAAACTTTTTTTTCATTAATTATAAGATAAAAGTATAAAGCACTGGATGGGGCTAATAATTGTACTTAAAAATTGAAAAAGTCATACTAAATCTTGAAGTCTTTTTAGACCATCGTACAAGATATATCCAAGTATTGGAATTAAAGTCATGAAAAGAAATGTATATGCTCTTTATTAGATATATATACAGAGAAGGCTAATATTCAAAATATGATTCTCCTGCATCAATACAAAGCTGCCAATTTTTTGTTTTTTATTCAATCTTAATACATATCTTGGAAGTCAGCAATCATAAAATAGCTCAGGTACCCCATTGGAGCCACTAGAACCACACGAATCTTAATGACAATGTTTTTTTAGGCTTTTTTGAGCAAAGGGAAACTGTAGAGAGGCACATTTGTACTGTAGGGTTGTTGGCACAGCACATTGTTCATCTTTGATGAGATCTATACTTTTCGAACTTTTTTTTGTGCCACTCATGTCCTACACATGTTTTCGTCATTCATTGTAACCTTCAGAGTCCATTTCATTGTAACCTTTAGAGATCATATCAAAATCCTTTGAAACAGATTTGTTCAGCTTCATACAAAATTAAAATCACATCTTCATCATCTTTAGAGATTGATTGCTCTCAACCCCTTCCTATTGGTCAGAGAAAATTTTGATACTTATTGGATAAATTCTGTACATAACACCTTCAAGTCATAAGAATATGTATATATATCTGTCATATGCAGTATTATAAATTAATGGAAGGTGAATACAACACTCAATGACTAGAAATTAATTCTTTAACTGAAACATTCCCAGCTAACATATCCAACAATATTCTATAAAGTACAAATAAATATTTTCATAGCCTTTAATAGATCTAAACACAATGAATAATGAATAAGATACACCAAGAGAAATCAACTCAAAAATATTTTAACCAATGTGAATGTCATGGAACTATATTTGAAGCAAATTTAATTTAGTACCTGTTCAGAAGTCATAGCAGTATTATTTGCATTCTCCTTTTTGAGCTCTTCATATCCTTGTCTTGCAGCTTGTCGATGAAGCATGGAACGCAAAAACAATTCTTCAACCTGAAAAAAATATGAAAATATGTATTGTATGAAAAAAATATAAACAACTTTCTAGAAATGTTATATTAATTCTAAAAACAGTACATGTGTAATTTATGTATCAAAAACAAAACATGTCAATCGTATCTTTAAATTTGATTCCTTTCAATAAACACATTTCAGAACTATATATTGGGAGAAAGAGAAATTACTGTTATTTTTTTTTCTGAAGAAATAACAAAACCTTTTTTCACTCTTTTTATTTAAAACTTAATCTAAAATATGTCATTTGTTAGTTACAACTTTCTGCCAGCATATCTAACACCCTGGAAAGGGGGGGGGGCTCTGTTTTGGAGACAAAGTATTCTTCCATTGCCATTTTGACACCCTTATAATTTAAATATTTATTTCCATCATGAAAGTTTTGCAGCGATCTGAACCAATAATAATAAGATAGTGCAATATGAAGAGTATGGGCTGGTTGAGGTAAAGTTTCCCAACCCAACTGCAATTTTTTATGCTGTCTTAAGACTTCTTGAGGCCCTGGGCCCCTACACCTATGACCCCATCTATGACCCTTAAAAGTACACAGTATATAGCATATATTGTCAAATACTCATACAAACAACTACCCAAAACAAATAAATGTGCATGACTTACAATTGCACAAACCAGTTTGACTGATTGCCGCCTTTTGACTGAATAAGTAATGATGGTGTGCAGTGGTAGGTCTAGGCCTATACAAAGTAAACATATACTTTTTCTAACACATATTTGTACATTATCCACTTTTCATCTCCAGTTATCAAATGGTCCAAAAACTGTCCTCTTTTGTAACGAGCACGATTTGAAGAACATATCAAACTTCTGTCCCTTAAATTTTTTATGCTTAATTCGTGTGGCACCCAAACAGAGTTTCGACATGAAACCAAGCCTTTTAATGTAATCCAAAGCAGTAGTCTGATTAATTCCAAACTTAAAGTCCACTTCTGTGGAAGTTGACTTGGGATTTGTCCTAATCATACTGCACAGCACTTTGTCACTGACATCTGATGGTCTTCCTGATCTGGGTTCATCTTTGAAAGAAAAATCGTCCAAACAATATTATACAAATCATTTTCACATGTCTGAGCTGTTACAGCTTCTTCTCCAAACATGCCACACAAGTTTCTTTTGCCTCCATTGTGTTATTTCCTTTTTCAAACTCAAACATACAATATCTTACATGCACTTTTTCTTCACTCAAGTTGACAGTTTTACAAGTTTAAAAAAACAGACTAAAGTGCAAAAAATGTGTTTAAATCATCAATATACTAATCTAAATGTGTCATTGGTTTGTCGCTGGCCTTCTGCATCTAAGGTTGCTGGTTCGACCCCGGCCCAAGTCAGATTTTCGTGATGCAGAAAATTGACTGCGGCTATGTCGTATGATTATACTGCATGTAAAAGATCCCTAGAGTGTCTGTTTGGCTTGGGCTCTCTTGAAAAAATGAAATCCTGGTACAGGTTTGCACTGTCAGAGCTCAGGTGCATCCCTCTGTGGAGGAAACTAGGCATCAAAATTACCAGCGGCAATTGGTATTCGCTATATATGGCACCACACTAAAGAGTGATACCAGCTCGTGGGGATGTACTAGGTCTGCAATGGTAAAAATATCAATCCTCAGCCCCATTGCATAGAAAAAAATCTAAATGTTTAAATTGGTTTAGTCGGATTTGAATTCTTGCTAAGAATCGACAATGCATAAAATATATACAAACAGTTATAAACTTAAGTATAACTAGTCAGAAAGAAATATTAGCCACATTAGTACAACAGCAAACTCTTGGCCCTAGGAATCAAGATATATATATATACTGTGGCTCAAAAAAAAGAGAATGGATACTTCAAAAAGTTCATAGAAAAAGCCCCTTAACTGGATTACAATTTGAAAAAAATAAAATAAAATTTATACAATTTATATATTTGAATCTACAGACAAAAATCTAATACAATTTATTTTTATAATAATGATTAATTTTTACAAAACTAAAAAAGTAAATAGATAGCACCATAAAAGCAAGAGTGGACATAAGAACATTTTTAAAAATTCATCAATTAAATTATTTTTTACCACTTTTTAAAATTTTTAAAGTATTGTGATATGTTAAATATTGTAGAGCTTACCTTTAATTGTTTATTTCACAAGAACAATCTATTTAATAACAAAAATAGCCCACAATTGTAAAAACCAATACACATTCACAAACTGATTCTTTTAGATCATAAAAATGACGAATCACTTTAAAATGTTGCTAAATTAGTTAATATTTCTAATCCTATTGAATAGTTTACTGTGTGATAAAGTGCTATAAAAAAATCATATTGAAAACAAATGAAGTGACTGTTTGACAAATCTAACTAGTTGCAAAAATAAATTTCATGCTCGAAAATCTAAATTTTTTCCATAAAAATTTCACCAGAATGTAATCAACAATTTCCATTTTCATTGAAGAACGAAAGCACAATGGTTGGATCCAAGAAGAGCCCACACCCTTGGCGCAAATTATTTTGGTTGGTGATAAATGCATGTCTCTCATCTTGGTAATCCTACTTTGAAACACTAGATATGGTATAAAACTAACTATTTCTGGAATTTTTGTATTTTGCCATTTTGTAGGCGGGCATTTTGAATTTTGTCGTTGGGCTAGAAGTATGGCTGTTGGTATGAGTGAGTATACCTAAGAATTTTTTACTTTGTAGAATGCAAAAGGCAAGAAAGAATTGATTGCTTTGAATGTTCTAAATGTAATGAGTGAATGGGATTGCATATGAATGAAAGAGTGTTGTTTTGGATAGATTTGAATGGAGATGTCAAAAAAAAAGATGTGAATGCACATTTTCAGAAGTATAAGATAGAATTTGTGGTCTGTTGCGCTGTATCCTCCACTCAGAAAAGATCAGCAATAAGAAAGTATAAGTGTTGTTTTTTTATTTTTATCTTAAATATATTTTATTAATTTTTCTGTATTGTTCACATATATTTTCATTACGCATCCACCTTATTCCGCTAAATACACTTGCCGCCATAGTCATTTTCGCTTGGCCCCATGTCCTTCTGGCTTGATGTTTTTTGGTTTGTCACCAAGGGGGGTGTGGGCTCTCCTAGGATTTTACCAGGATATCCTACTAAACACACTAAATTACATAAATATTACAATGCTTCCATAGTTTTAAGTATAACATTTGTGCACTCAATACTTGAGAATAATTTTATTTTTAAAACAGTAATTTTTACTTTGTATTTAAAATACTTTTTATAATTTTTTTAAAATTATTTTTAAAAAATCCCATTGTGAAATAAATTTTATTGTATATAGATCACTATTTTTTTGTACATCAAAAGTTTTATTCATTTTGGGTGTCTCTTTCTCTCACATATTCTAGGAAAACTGAAAGTTATACATTTTCCTGCATGATTCCAGTAAAAAAAATACAAATATGGAACTAGTTTGATATCACGGGGCAGGGCGCCAAACGCTGTTTGGCGTGATAAGGAATCACGCCAAGCAGCGCATGCCGTTGGAATGAAATTCAAGATGGCGGCTTAGCGGTAAGACTAGTCAGGAAAATAATTTTAAAGAACTGTTTTGAAAAACATTCAAATCGATTTCAAATGAAGAATTTAGGAATAGATTGAGACTAACCAAGATCAATAAATAATTAATATCAATATTATATATAAAAAAACCATATTTACTAATAGTAATATTATGCAGTATACAATAATCTTGTAATATGTTATAGAAATTATTATATATATATAATATTCATATAATACTAAATAGTAATAATTATTAGATATTCATACGGTATTACTTTTTATTTTATATAATAACTAGCTTTTACCCGCGGCTCCGCTCGCGTTGATGTTTTTAAATAACTGTCAAAGTTGTAATTATTATCATTAAAAAGTAAGTAGTATAATATGGTAATTTTTTTTATTGCTTGACTGGAACCAATAAAATTTAAAAATTCTAAAATTGAGCTTAGTTTAAAAAAACTGAAAATGTAATAATGGAAGAATTTTTTAAATCGCACCAGCCGTTTCCGAGATTAGCCAGAACAAACAGACAGACAAAAATTTTTAAAATTGATTTTTTGATATAAGTACCGTATATACCTTTAAATGCATTTAGTAACAAACTGCTAATTTGAAATTACAAATAGACACTTCAATTTTATTTATTTATATATATAGATTAGGATTATAATAACTATTGTTTAAATGTGACTAAAAAATGTAAATAAAAAAAAAAGATTACAACTAACCGTAAAACTTATCAATTTTTTGTTTCTTGCATTGCTTTTTGTTTATGAAGCCTTGATTTATTATTTTTAAAAGTGCATCCGAAACAGCCGATGCTCTACTTAACTGAACAGTGAGATAACTATTATAAAAAAAACTATGGCACGTGTCAACGTATTATCATGTGCGTGTAACACTATTATGTCTCATGAAGAGTATCGGTCGCCAGTAACCAAAACAACGACTTCATTAGCTCAGCTTGGTGTTTAATTTGGCGTTCATCTTGGCATTCAGTTTCACGTTCACCCGTATAGTTTCCGTTACCGTAAGAATACGGGAATAAAATATAGCCTATGTTACTCCCCGTTAATGTAGCTTTCCATTAGTGAAATAATTTTTAAAATCGCATCAGCCGTTTCCGAGATTAGCCGGAACAAACAGACAGACAGACAAAAATTTTAAAAATTGATTTTTTGATATAAGTACCATAAATACCTTTAAATGCATTTAGTAACAAACTGCTAATTTGAAATTACAAACAGACACTTCAATTTTATTTATTTATATAGATAATCACGTAATATAGTTTAATAGATTTTATAAAAAAGAATCATCCTATTGTAATATAAATTAGAATCGTACAGATATAAGAATACTCATTTAACATAATTATAAAAAACAACAAAATAATAATTATAAATAAATAACATAATAATAATAAATAAATAACATAATACTTAGAAATAAATAAAATAATAAAAATAAATAACACATATGTAATAATAATTATAAAATAACAATTATTACAAATAAAGTATATTATATGATTATTACACATTCGAATAATTTTTTTTTATATTATTAATAAAATAATTTCATAATATATATTAAAATTGATAATGAATAGCAACTAAAAAGTACTGAAAGCTTGCTATGTTCCAAAAACTGCAAATTTCTTCAACGAATTTCATCGAACAAGAAACGGGGGGGAAAACATTTTTAAAAAGTAAAATAAATTGAAAATAAACGATTTATAGGAATAATTAATAATATAACACTCATTCTTTTAAAAAAAATATCCTAGTTCTCACCAATGATATTAGAAATATCCATATTCGAAAATAGCATTAAATAAAACAGAAGACAAATATAATTTGAATCCAGATTGCAATGAAAATGGTTAAATTGTAAAAGAAATAGAAATAAAATTGTCTGAAATTAATAGGATTACCACGGGAACAGAAACAATAAAAATTGTTTCTAATATACGTTATCTCCATGTGTGTGTGGCAACCACATCGTCAGACGATAAAAATATCAAGGTAACCATATTGTAATGTTATCGCCCATCTTGGCGCGATGCCCCGTGATATCAATCTAGCAGGGGAAATTTTACTGAAATTAAATTGTTGTACAGCACCAAACAGGCCTTAGACGAATAGTTCTTTTGCCCAAGATGCTCTTTTAGAACTAAAGAAAGGTTGCAAATGAAAAAACAGCTAAACTGATGAAGCAGGGAAGAGAACAGTAGAATTAGATATAAAAAGCGGAATGTGCTAAAAAAATTTCTTATAAAATAATTTTGGAAAGTATGAGTATCAGGATAAAAAAAAAAAGAATATGGGGAATCTTTAAATGACAAAAGGAAAAAAAATTTAAAAAACAAGGTATGGTATTCAAAATTTTAAAAAAAAAATTGGTAGAAAATTTAAGCATTAAAAAGCGATGAGTTATTGAAAGCAATGAAAAAAATCATTCATCAAAATTAAAACAGAATTCATTAAACATAAAAATTTTGCCAGATAGTTATATTACAGCAGTACAAATTTGCATTATAAGGCCAACAAAAAAAATCTGTCCAATTTATTATTTTTTAAGAAACATTTGTGTGTGTGTGTGTTATGTCTTTACCACATTTCATTAAAACCGGAATCAATAAAATCTTAACTATGATTGTAAAAGAAACGAGTCCCTAGAAAATAAAATTGACCAAAAGTGCAAATTTGGTAAACCTATTGGTCCATAATAATTAAATGTGGAACCTTAATCTTTTAAAAAGTAATCCTTGTACTCACCAATAATTACTGAGATACCCATTATCTAATGGAAAGAAATCGCAAAAATAGAACAAATACTGCAACAACGGCAGCCAATATAGAAATGATTAACTTTTGAAAAAGACTGAAATAATTACTTTAAATTAAAAAGATTACCACAGTAAAAAATAGCAATCATACATATAAACACTAGCATACACAGCACCAAATGATAAAAATCAAGGAAACTATATTGTAATGTTATTGCCTAACTTGGCAAAAATCTCTAAAAATTTGGCACGCAGGAAGCATACCATTATTAAATTAGTACCAATTGTAATTCAAAACAAAGTGTAGCTTGATCAGAATTAATAACTAACATTCGTGAGTTAATCATAGTATATTAAGAATAAATAAGGAAAATTATAATCAATGACATTTTTTAAAATAGGTATTTGATTATATGTAAAAATAAAATGTCATTTTTAGACATAAGAGGAATGCTAACATGCCATGATATATTTATATATTATGCATTTTTAGTTTCATTTGCTTTTATTACACTTTTAAATAAATAGAACTAATGCATGAATTCTTTTTATCATGTCTTTATTAATAAATATTCCAATAAAACCCCTTTCAGAGACCTTATATATTAAGATATTTCAATAGAAATACTCAAACAATATGTCTCAAGGATAGATAAATGTAAATAAAATGTTTTGTTCATATCCTAATATTTATGAAAATATGCTTGCTCACATTGCTACTTATGACATTGTGTAGTTTTTTTTTAATTTTGTAAGAATTATATTTAATATCATTATTTAAAAAAAAGCATTAAAATTATATGAAACTTTTTAGTCCTTTAACAATTTCAATTACAGATTGATGCCAGGCTAACAGAAAAGTGTTTTGGCAAGTTACTAGTCTGGAAATAATGTGTTACATTTCCCGCAATAAAACAAGTTACTGAAGATTCAAATTATAAATAAATTGCATGTATTTTCAAATTTTATAAATTAAAATATATTCATTAATATAATTTTAAATTTAACAATTTGGCATCGATTAACATTTATCGCACTATACAACAAAGGAATAATTTTTACCCGCAAATTAAACACCATTTCTTCAAATGTATTTAAGAATTCTTTAATTACTGAATGTTCCTTTTCAAGAGACTGTTTTGTTTCATTTATTTTCAGCTTTTTCGTATTCGCCCCTTTAATTTTTTCGTCATCATCATACAATCTTCTACAACGTTTTCTATTCATTACACCAGATTACTTAAACATTCACAAGACTACAGCACACACACACAGATGGAATCGATTTATTTTAACTTCAAAACTTGAAATTTAAATCGTAAACTTTTCTTTACAATAAATTACGAAACATTATCCTCAACGTTAATTTTAAACTCTTGATTGATGATTTATTATATATAACCGAAGAATTCTAGAATTCCTACAATAAATGTCAAAAAATGTGCATTGTAAAAAAACACAATTGACAATTCAAATTTAAATAAAAGAATGCAATTAGCCAAGTTCTTCAAACATTAAATTAAAACCGCAAGAAAGTAATAGTATCCATAAATAATAAGTATTTGAAAAAGACTGGGTTCTTTAGAGATGAAGCAGTTGATTGATTGATTTGATTTTCGCCATTGAAAAAGATATAGTGCTAGGCCCAAGCCCCTAACTTACAAGGTTCCTCTTAAAAAATTTGTAGAGCCACGGTACCCTAGTGGTCAAGGTATTCGATCGTGGCTGGCATGTCAAGAATTCGAGCCCAGAACCACTAAAGACACGCCATGTAGGGGAGAGATGCACGTTAGGGTTTGCAGCCCCGGTATCCAGGGATCCAGGGCTGCCTTTCAAATCCTGGGATTAAAATAACTAATCCCGGGATTTAATTTTTGTCTGAATTTATATTTGGAAATTTTTTTTCAAAGTATTGTGAATCTGGTTTTTTCATTTTATATATCTTATTTACTTCTTGGGAACTCTTCAATAACGTGGGCTGGGATTTACCACCACCAAATTCTCTTTTCTAGCTAAAGGTCGATCGCCAAAACTTAACCTTGAGAGGAACCGGTTTGCAGTAACCATAGGCGGTACGTTTCTCCTCACGGGAAAACTCCGCGTAGTAATAATACACTGCATTTCTGATATTCTGCTTCTTTTTAATGCTGATGTTCTCTACAAATATTACCAGTGTAGTTTCAGCAGTAGTTTTAACGATTTCTCGAATTCACTTTGAAAAAATTGTTTTTATCAAAATCAGACTAAAAAAACTTTATGCATTTGTCAAATAAGTTAAATTTCAAGTTTTTTTTTTTAAAGCAAATAGCTATTATTTTTTAAAAACGAAGGTAAATTAAAATATCTTTACAAATACAAGATATAAATATCAAATTAATCGTAGTTTAATTTTTTTGAAAAGTAATTATTTATCTAATCCAGAAATTTCATGTATCTTATTCTAATTCTATTATTTGTTTTATCTTTATTATTATCTTTATTTCTAAAGGATATAATCACTCATGTTTTTCGAAATACTCAAATACTTCACTGAATTTTCCTCCATTATATTTATTCAGAGCTGATTTATTATTCTCAACAAAGATTATTTCATTTCATACTGAGTCCCCCCCCCCTCGATGTAATAGCTGAAAGATAGGAAAAGAATATATACTTGCAGTCCGGTATTTTATTTCACACATTTCATTACTTTTCTCTTTTTTTCGTTTATAGTTTTTCGAAAAAATAGTAATTTACAAAAAAGCGTTTATATTGCGTAAGTTAGTGATTAGTATAAGAAAATTCATTTCTGCTCTAGATAATAAAATCCCTTAAGTAAATATGGTGAAAATAAATCCTAAATTATTCCGTAAGCAAATCAAGAATTTTTAACAACCAAAACATCACGACTCTGGATTCGACATCACGAAGATTGGATTTATTGAAAGGGGTAACTATAAAATGATTTCTTATCTGCACCACTTGATTGATATAAAAAATTGATTCAATTAAGAGTTCTTTAGTGATATAAATATATTTATCTTAAATTAACATTCAAAATTTTAGCATTTTTTTTTAAACAAAAATTAACACAATTTAAAAAAAAACTCTAGAATTTGCGGGATGTCTTCAGAAACAAGGGCTTTTTCAAGCTTCAGAATACGCCAAAAACGCCAAGCAGCGCGAGTATCATTCAAATGTGGTTGCCCGTCTGTTGGATCTTCTTACGTCTGACTGCGTCACTAAGTTAGAGTAAAAGAGTTAGAAATTGTGGGCTTCCACCACAAAAAAGAGTTCGAAATACAATTACAACTTTTAAACAAAATACCATACTGCAAGTATTTATTCACTTCCAAATTATATCTCTTAACTATTATATCGAAAAAACTTTGTATGTGAGTTAATCTTTGTGTATAATAAATTAGCTGTGAATAAATTTAATGGAGGAAAATTCAAAGTATTGATTTTGTAAGAAACAAAAATTTTAACAAAAGTTGTTTATTTCTAAAAATATGAGAGATTTTCTCCTTTAATAATTAAGATAATGATAAAGATAAAACAAATAATACATTTAGAATAGTAAGAGATATAAAATTTCTAGATTAGATCCAGTCTTACTATATGTTGACTAGAAATTCTTACTGATTATACTAAAATATGAGCTGGCAACCCCCTTTCCTAACTGCCACACCACATCATCGGGAAGACATTGAGCCTCTACGGATTCAATGTACATCGGCCTGTTCTGCAATGGTGGGTCCCTTGTGGCACCAGGACTCGAACCCGAGACATTCCAGCCTCGAGTTCGTGACCATAACTACAAGGTTACCGCAATCACTATAAGGAATTAACCAAAAGTATTTAAATTTTTAAAAATCAAAATTTAAAACATACGTAAAAAACTCAGACGATGTAGAATTTCCAAACATTTAATTAAGCATAGTATTTTGTATGTAGAAGCATAAAATAAACAGTAAAATAAATAAATAAAACTGAAGCATTAAAAAAACTTTATACAAAGTTTGTTAATATATTTTTGTAATAATTATGTTTCGCATAAAAAAAGTGTTTGATGACTTAATAAACGAGTTTTAAATATTTTTTTTATCAAGATACTCGAATGAATAATTTCATCAAGAAACTCTGCAAAATAAAACATAGGATTTAGCAAAAAAAAAAAAAAGGTCAAATTTAAAGATGAACACAAAGAATTTTTTTTTCTTTGAATACGCAAAGAAATTTAGGAGTCTTCAAATAATATAAATTTGATTATTATAAGTTTAGAAAGAAAATGTCCTCTTATAAATTTAAAATATCACTTCTAAATTTCTTTAAATAATTAAGCATTATATCCTCGTAGAATTTAGATATTTAATGCACAGAGCCAATTCTTGAATTACATTTACACGATTAATTGCTTTCAAGTGCTAAAAAATAGTTCAGCTGATCGAATCAATTAGACGGTAAAGAATGCAATGATTGTTAATTAAACGAATACGAAAAAATTAAAAGTTAATTTATTGTTTTCGTGGCATATAAAAAATATTCAACAAAAAAATTTCTGTTTTTTGTGACCTGTGAATTTTTTTCTGCTAAAGATATGTTTCCATATAGTTGACTGAATAATATTAAACATTTGAATTTGTGTGTAATGATCTACAAGATAATGTTTTATATTAATGATTTCTGTACAACATACTCTATATTTTACAGAATTTTAATGTTGAAGGTAAAAGTTACACAGTATTATGTCAAAAAAAAAAAAAAAAAAAAAAACAGAATTTTATATGAGAAATAAAAAATCCAGTTAATTTTTATTTTCTTACAAATGATTAATAGTTAAGTATATTAATTTCATAAATTTTTCTCATTTTTGCATCCTATCTACAAAATTCAATGATACTTTAGTACGTAGATGTTACATATGACACAATCGAATATGGTATGCTATAAATCATACCATGTATGATAATCTAAAATAAAAAGTTTACCAATAAGTTCAGTGCTTCTCAAATTTTAAATATTGACGACCCAATTTTCAATCATAATTTTCATCGCCCCCCCCATACAATAACATTGTATTGAAAGCAATAATAATGTACTTTGACGCTGAAATTACAATACGACTTTAATTATAAATAACACAAATTATCAAGATATATTAAATTTTGTATATAGCAAGCTCAAGGAAATCGGTAGTAATTATTAAACTTGTTCTTAATTTAATATAGATAAATTTATTATTAAATGTATTGTACTGTACAATTTATAAGTATATTATAACAGTGTACACACATGGATATTTGATTAATTTTTATATCAGAATTTTTTTTCCTTTGCTTTCTTTCAATAAATTAATATATAGATACATTCTTAATTAATCTTTTATTTCTGACATGCTCGCACCCTCCTTGTAGGGTTATCCCACCCCACTGGAGAGGCGCGCCCCACAGTTTGAAAAGCACTGAATTAATTTATATTTTTTGATACTTTTTTTTACTGATTTTGTTTTAAGTTCTGAAATTAAGAAAATGCTATTAATCATATTTTTATTGGCTATCATCTTTAAACAAATCAAAAAATTAATGCTATCATTTTTTAAAAATTGACTATGACCTCTGAAAAAATCTAAGTCGTGTTGATTAAAACATTCATTCTTGTTTTGCAAGGAGAAAAGTGTTTAACCAGAACATATTCTTTTTTTCAACATTCATTTTAAAATTTTGCAATTGGCATAATATATTCAACCTTCAGACATAATATGATATCTTTAAAATCATTTTCCAAGTTTTTGAGATTACATGTTTTTAAATGTTTATCAACTTTTATTAGAAAACAGTGGATTAAGAGCACATAAATTTTGTTATTTCATCATTGTCTCAATTCTATTGTAATTTTTACGTGGATATTTAAACTATGTCAATTATAACTTTTGCTATAATTGTAGTTTCATATGGTTCAAATATTGAAATATAAATTGTACAAAATGGAAATCACTCATTTTCAATGAAAAGAATTTTTACATCTTATGTCCTGTTTAGAAAAAAAAAATCATTTAATTATATTACACATATGTATGTAAAGTTGTAAAAGTAATTAAAAGGAATAATATCAAGGAGGATTCAAAAAGACATTAGTTAATTCTAGAGTTTTTATTTTGATTAGTTTCATAAAAAAAATACTAAATTTTGAAATCTTAATTTAAGATTAATATGTTTATATCCCTAATGAACTCTTGATTGATGAATTTCCTGTTCATTCAAAGTGGTGCAGCAAAGATATCAATTTACAGTCACCCCTTTCCAGCAATCCTAGAAACCGTGATGTTTTGGTAGTTGAAAATTCTAGCTTTATTATACGTGGATAATCCGAGATTTATTTTCAACACATTTATTATCTTAAGTGAATAAATATTAGCATTACGCTATTCAGCTACTCTAGGGTTTTTGGACCTCGTAATTTTGAACCACGGTCAAGTGACGAGGACAACACCTGAGCTGGTAACCCCTCTCCTAACTTCTACACCACACCAACGAGAGAACGTTTAAGCATCGATAGATTTTTTATGCATTGCCCCCTTACAATGCGGGTCTTCAGTGGTATTGGGCTCGAATTCATGACACACCGACCACGAGTCCGTTAACTTGACCACTAGGTTACCGCGGCCACTTTTATTATCAGGAGCAGAAATGAATTTTCTTATACTATTCAGGAACTCATGCAATATCAACAGCTTTTTGTAAATCGCTATTTTTTCGAAAATCTGTAGTTAAAAAAAAGAGAAATATAATGAAAATTATGAAATGTATAAGATATTGTACTGTATATAAGTATATATTCCCTTCCAAACTGTAATAAAACCCTTATAACTATTATATCTAATAAAACCCAATATAAAATAATCTATGATTTTAAAAAATAAATCATCTCTGAATATATATAAAGAAAGAAAATTTTTTCAGAAAAGCATTCGATTATTTCGAAAAATCTGAGTGATTATCTCTTTAAAAATTAAGGTAATGATGAGATAAAACAAATAATAGATATTTAGGATAGTAAGATATTTGAGATTTCTGGATTAGTTTGACTAGACAATCTGCACTGATTGTACTAAAATGTGTGTTTTTTCATAATTATAAATAATTATTTTCCTTTGTTCTGGCAAAAAATTAAAACTATGTTTCATTTGATACTTATTTCTCGTATTTATAAAAATAATGAAATTTATAGCTTCGAATTTAAATAATAACTCTTTGCTTTGAAAAGAAAAAACTTGTGAAATTTAACTTAGTTGTCATGTAAATAAAGTTTTTTTTTAATCTCATTTTGAGGTAAAAAAAGTTTAAAATGTGAATTCGAGAAATCGTTTAACCTACCCTTTAAATTACACTGGTAATATTTTCAGAAAACATCAACACTGAAATGAAAACCCGAATGTCAGGAATACAATGTATTACTACGCCGAGTTTTCTCTGAGGAGAATCGTATCGCATATGGTTACTACAAACCGGTTCCTCTCAAGGATACGCCTTGGCGATCGATCTTTGGCTAGAAAAGAGAATTTGGCGGTAGAAAATCCAGCCCACGTTAATGAAGATTTCCCGAATTTGCTAATGCCTTTTTGAAATTTCTTTATTCCTTGCAATCCTACATGATTTTTTTTTTATTATTGTATCAACTTAATAAAAATTTTATTAAAGCTCTTGAATCATTTAATAAAACACTTTTACATACATATGTGTATATTTTATTTCTAAACAAGGTATAAGATGTAAAAATTCTTTTAAATGAAAATGAGTTATTTTCATTTTGTACAACTTATATTTCAATATTTCAACCATACACAAATGCAATTATACGAAAAATTATAATTGGCATATTTTAAATATTCATGCAAAAATCAAAATAGAATTTGCATTCAGACAATGATGATGTGTCAAAATTTAAGTGTTCCTTAATTCATTGTTTTCTAACAAAAGTTAATAAACATTTAAAAACTTGTAAATCTCAAAAACTCAGAAAATTATCATAAGACTATTTCATTATTACTAAAAGTTGAACATTATATAAACTGCGAAATTTTAGAGCGTGAAAATGGTGGGGAAAAATAATGTGTTTAACTTTGTATTAATGTGTGTTAACTTTTCTTTTTGCAAAACAAGGATGAATGTTTTAATCAACACGAGATTTAGATTTTTTCAGAAATTATAGCTAATTTTTAAAAAAATGACAGCATTAATTTTAGATTTGTTTATAGATTATAGCCAATAAAAAATATGATTCATATGATTAATAGCATTTGATTAATTTCAGAACTTAAAATAAGAATAAGTAGTAAAAAAAAAATGGTGATTTTTTTAAAAGGGATTTTTTTTAAAAAGGTAAATTTTTTTTTTTTTTAAATAATTTTATTGGTTAATTTTTTATTGTAAAATATCATATATAGCATACCCCATTCAATTCTGTCATACATCACTTCTTCGAAATATCAGCAACATTTTGAATTTTATTATAAAAAAAAAAATTAAAAAAAAAGATACTTTTATTTAATTTTTTAATATGTATATATTCATCAGAAAATAATATGCTTTTTAAAATTTTTAAGAGGACACTTTCTTTCTAAGCTCCATAATAATCAAATTTATATTATTTGAAGACTCCTACATTTCTCTTTGCATATTCTATAAAAAAAAAATCTTAATGTTCATCTTTAAATTTGACACTTTTTTTTTTTTTTTTTACTGAATTCTCTGTGTGTGTGTGTTATTGCAGAGTTTCTTGATGCAATTATATATTCTAATGTCTTGAAGACAAAAGTTTAAAACTCGTTTATATATCAAGTCATTAAATACTTTTTTCTACTAAACATAATTTTATTACAAAAATTTATTAACAAACTTAGTATAAAGTGTTTTAAATACTTTAATTTTATTTATTTACTTTACTGTTGCTTTTTTACTAGTAGACACAAAATACTATGTTTAATTGTTTTGAAACTCTAAATCGTCTGTGTTTTTTACGTATGCTTTAAAATATGACTTTTAAAATTTTTTATAATTTTGTTTCACTCTTAATAGTGGCCGCGGTAGCCTAGTGATTATGGTCACGAGCTCGATGCCGGAATGTAGCAGGTTCGAGTCCTGGTGCCACAGAAGACCCAACGTGTAGAGAAGGCCGATATACCTTAAATCTGTAGATGCTCAATGTTTTCCCGTTGTTGTGGTGTGGTAAAGGGGGTAACCAGCTCATGTGTCGTCCTTGTTTCTTGACCGAGGCTCAAAGTTACGAAATCTTTCGCCACAAACCCTTTTGTTGCTTTATTGTGCACCTTTAATGTAATCCTTTCACTGTTTTGACTTTTCATACATTTTAATGATATTTTTTTTTAAAAAAAAAATCCTGTATACAAATGAATAAGTATTTCTAAAACCACAAAGGAAAATTTTTTGAAGAATTCTCTTCGCAATTATACTTGAAAAATTTTTTTCAAAAATTCCGTCACAATGATGAAAACTCTTAAAAAAATATAGCTTTTGTAAGAAACAAAAAAAATCCAGTATATAATTTTTTTAAATTCTTGTATGATCTGGAAGTCAAACTAGATGCGTGTAGGCAAAAGTTCTTCCAGTAACTATGCAATAATTTTTCTATGAATAATACATTTTATATGAAACATATAGCGGTTAGTGGTGCTGATTGCTGTGCTGTTGGGCCTGAGTTCGAATCCCAGAGAAGGCATAGATATTTGCCATTGAAGAGTGCCTTCGTGCGGCATAGGGGTACTCTAAATAGCCGTGGAGCCGCAAGTCTTCTCGTGAGGTCGATGGAAGGGGAAAAGAGGTTGGAAGCCCCTGATTAACCCCAGAGTGTTCTCCCTTAAAATTGGAGTGGAATAGAGCTAAATCGCTCTGTCAGCTGTATGGTGCTCAAAGCTGCGAATAACGACAAGCGTAAATCTAGCACCTTGCCATCGATGAATTTCGTTGGCCATGGTTTGATATTACTATTGGTTACTGTCGATCAGGTGCATAAGTAACAACAACAGAATTTTTCATAAGGCAACAGATTTTTATACACGGGAATGTGTACTGCAGAGATGTCAAGAATTGCAGTTCTCTAATGTATAAAAGAAAGAAAATGTGTGAAAGTGACTGATTTTAAAGAGTTAAAAAACTGAACTTTTAAAAATGAATAGATTTTCTTGAATAAATTGATTAAATCAATATTTAAATTCAGCATTAAAAATATGTTTAAAACAAACACGTTTCTGTTCTTCCCGATCTGGGATTTTATTCTTTAAAAATTTCTCAATGTATTTGACTGCATGTAAAACATGAATTCGTTTGTAGTAATTTACTTAATAATAATTTATAATGATGACTTCTGTACAATATGATGGGCATTAATTCATAACACAGAAATGTATCATTTGGTTCGAAGCTAAAGCTTAATGTAGTATATTCACTATGAAAGTTATTCTCAAAATTTTCTTTGAATTATTGATTTCTGCATGAATAACCAATTAACTAAAGATCATATTACCGTAAAAGAGAGTCAAGGGAATGTGTCATAATCACACAAAAATATAAATTTTAATTTGGATAATCGATTGATCTCAAGCGCGCGCAATTCTGAACTGTTGTACCAGTTAATTTAACTTTATATCTGGCCGTTTATAAATTTAATTAAACACATGTTACGAAATTATAATAATTTGAAGGGGGAAAGGCGGTCTCTCTCTTTTTTAATTGTTATATTTAATCAACCCTTTTTATTGCTAATGGTTACCTTTTAACTATTAAATTTAAGAAATATTAAATAATTTTTCATGGTACTTAGAGAACAGAGGGAAGTATTCAATTATAATTAATATTTCATTTCAGCAAATCTATTTATTTTAGCATTATTTAACATCAAAATATAAATAAATATTAAAATGTATCATACTTTGTAAAAAATAATGTAAACATTTAATATTCCTAGCTTTTTAATACTTTGATTAATTTCAAAACAATATTAGTTTTTGAAGATAAGGTTTAGAGATGGGTTCTATTTGTTCCCCACCCGCAGTGATGCTCGAGGCTCATTCCCCTTTTCTTTTTGTTCAGAATATGGATAACGATTCTCCTGGTCTTTCACATTCGATAGGAGTCACAATACGTTCCTATAGACCCCTCTTTTGTCACGAATAGGGGAGTGGTTCAAATACCTAAAAACTACCCTTCAAGTTATACTACGAATTTCTTTTTCCTTTATTTTTGCTGTGATTCTTGTCTTCAACTGAGGATCATAAGTTTAGATTTCATTTTTTTAGCTAATAATTTCATTACAAAAATCCGCAGTTAAAATTAAATTTTAATAAGAAATATAATGATTTTCGTTCAGTGATTAATCATATAAAAATGCTAGCAATTACTCACCCGTTGAATTCGTTTCACTTGTTATAAAATAAGTCCCTGAACCTGACGATTGAATATATATTTATCTCTATATTTATTACAACTGAAACGAAATCCTACAATTGTCACACCAATTCAAAAAAGTTTATGAAGTTTGTATTCCTTTCAAAAAATTTGAGATCCCGTTTCTTATATTAAGTCGTGCTTGCAGAATTTCACAAAGTGGATTCTTGGTAAAACCAGGATTCGAACCCATGATTAATCTTCTAGACTGTGATCCATTAAAAAAGATAAAAATTGTAGAAATACCTAATACGAAGTAAAAATAGACGCGAAAACTAAATACTACTTAGAATTTTCTTTTAGAATATAAATTTTTATAAGTAGGTCTGTACTGTGGAAATCTGTAACGAACTGATAAAAGAAAGTAGAAAATGGAAACGGCAGATTTTAAAGAATTAAAAAAAAAACTAAACTTTATTTAAAAAATGATTTCTTTCGAGGGAAAATAAATTAACTGATTTGAGCATACCAAATTGTATCAAAATTTTTAAAATTTCATATGAATTTTATTAAACTTACCAATAATTTTATTTTACATAATTATTCCACTTAATGGCCACCAATTAAATGGTTAGAAATTTGTATTGTTTTTAATATAGCAATTATAAATCAAATAATAAATGGAATGTTTTCAGTATCAAAATGTTTACTTAATTAAACCAATCCTTAAATTAACTTAATAAATTTATTAGTATTAAATTCTAAAACGATGTAAGCAAAATACAAATTTTACCTCCAAGATGTATACACAATATATGTAGAGAGAGTGAGACCTTATCGCTCCCTGTAACGTGCCATATTAAATAAGTATTAATTATATATAATTCAACCTTGCATTTATTTTAACTAAATAGTTTTGTATAAGGAAAATTTACATACTTCCATTCTTTAACGATATAATTACTTAATGTTTTATATAAAATGACACCTTTAAATTGAGGAAAGTTTAGTTTCACAGAAAACGGGACGACTATTTAAGGACTGAAGAGTAATAATATCCAGAATATAAAATAAATATGTTTCTTTTGTCAGTAAAATTTTTAAAAAATAAACGATATGCAATGATATAAGAAGGGTTTTTTCAACAACATAATATTTGAAAGAAACATATTTACTATTTAATGTGATATAGGTGCTGGTAGAGACGTTCTCTTTCTCATTTGTTCGTTTCCCTCTAGTTATTACTTTCACTCTTTGCCGAAAAATGTATTTAAATATCACAAATTTTTTTTTAACCTAGTTGGTTTTAAACTCATCTTCAGGAGTGAAAAAATACAGGTAATGAATGGGCTTAAAGAGAAAGAGAGCTAGAAAAAGAGAACAGAGTCACGTTAAAACTTTTAAGTACCTTTTGAAATTGTTTAACTAATTAAGAAATACCTCTTTGTAGGATTTAGGTATTAAATAAGTGGAATTAATTTATTGAATTAGAATTTCGCGTTGTAATGCAAAAGATGCTGCGAAATAATTTAGAGCTCACATCAATAGACCGCGGCGAATGTTATGATTATTAATAAATTGAATGACAAAAAATGAGAGCGGATTTATTATTTTCAAGATACATTAAGTACATTTTATAAAGATATTCATGTTCTTTATGATCTCGGAATTTTGTTCATTAAAATTTTTCAATATGATTGATTGCATAATATAAAATACCTGGATTTGTTTGTAATAGTTTGCATAATAAAGGCTTGTATTGATAACTCAAATCAAAGGTGCAATAGCCCATGAGAGCCAAGGCCTATGGTGCCCGTATTAGTTTTTCTGGTCTTGGGCACTGAGGTGCATGAGTAGATGTTCCGTTCAGGTGGTTAGTTCTGACGCAAAACCCCAGTGTTAAATTCCCGTGCAAGCTTGGTACTCATTTATCGACCCACTGAAGGGATGAAAGTCGGGTCGACCTTGTCAGCCCAGGGTTTGAGCCCGGACCTGTGTCGCTGAAACGTGATGCACTGCCACTCGGCCACGATTATATTGATAACTTCTGTATAATATGCTCTGTATTAATTTATAAAACAGAAATGTACAAAGAAGCCTTAGTTTACCATAGCAATTATTCAATAGAAGCGATTTTCAAAATTTATTCCTTGAATTATCGTTTTTGCATGCATTATCTATTTTCTAAAGATGATATTACTCAAGAAACTAAAAAAAAAAAAAAAAATGTGACTGGCTCAAAATCACTTTCAAATATGAATTTTTATTTATATATAAGCGATAGATCTCGTAATTCTGACCTGTAGTTTAGTAAAGGATGATACCAGAGCTCGTATATATATACGAGTATACTTCACATATTTGATATGAACTATCTTCGATGAAATCAAAACTGGCACGTTGGAAGCCCTGTTTGTGATCACATCACTAGACTTCCATAACCAAATATCAATTCTAGTGCAACATAAAAATTAAAATAAAAAGCATTGCATATTTCTAATTTTTTAGTGGAAAAAAAATACGAAATAAATTTTTTTGTAAAAAGTCATGCAATTAAATCTAATATAATTTCGTATTTTCATATCAAGCCATTTATTCAATAGAAATCAATTCCTTTTTGTAATACTTAATTATCTAATGAAATTAGTCATTTTCATTTTTCAACTTTCTTTTAGATTAAAAAAACTGCATTTCATGATAGGTTTCTGTTATATAATCGTAGATATAAAAATCTGTATTATGAGGAATAATTCTATTAATTAGCAGATTTTCTATTTTTAAAATATTTTATATAGCTTTTATTTTTTAGTCGATATTATATTCTGATTATTAGGTGCGTCGAGGCTCAAATCTTGATTTGATCAAAGGTTCATCATGTGAATTCAGCAAGTATAAATTATTACATGAAACAAAAAAAAGAAAGAGGAATTCAACTGTCATAACTTTTTCTGAATAGGTGAAAATATACTATTTAATTTTAACTGTAATAATTTCAGCAAATTTTAATTTCTTACAAATTAAGAGAAATACATGATTGTTTCAGAGTTAATTATCTTTTTATTAGTTTTACTAATTTTGACGTATCCATAAACTTAACGCTATTTTAGTTCCTTGATATTATATGACAGAATGAATGTGATTTGAGATATTGTTTATTACTTATTCACGTTTTAAGTTCTGAAACTAACAAAATGCTATTCATCATTTTTTTTAAACGCTATGATTTACCAACAAATCTAAATCTAATGCTAACAGTTTTTAAATATTGTCTATGGCCAAGGAACAAATCTTAATCCGACGTTGATTAAAACATCATTTTTGTTTGAAAGGAGAAAAGTGATTTGGTAAACATTATTTTTTGAACCATTTTCACTTTGTAAAATTTCTGTTGATATAATTATCTTGTCTTTAACA